>CAMAPE010000009.1:17100000-17105000 GCA_945859875.1 Cuscuta europaea
ACTTGTGCTGGTATGATCGCATCCGTCATGTGTGTTCCTCTAGATGTTTTTGTTCCTCACTTGTGCTGATGGGCTCGCGCGTGATCTGCTTCAACCGCGAGCAACAATCTCCCCCACAGCTGATAAATAAGAAAAACGCAAGTCGATCTTCGATTTCCGGGGGCCCATCGATAAAGAAACGTCAAAACGGGGGCCCAAACAACCGAATTTTGCCAAAAAGCGACGGGGGCCATGGCGTAGCAATGGGTTGTGCTCAGAACGATGAAATTGTGTGGGATAGCGTCACTCCTCGCCAGAGTGAGCATCTCCACCCGCGCGCGTCAGGAAAGTGCACGACAACGGGCGTGGTGAAAAAAAAAGGTGGGGTTGGGGATGCAACACGAGGACTTCCCAGGGGGTCACCCATCCTAGTACTACTCTCACCCAAGCACGCTTAACTTCGGAGTTCTGATGGGATCCGGTGCATTAGTGATGGTATGATCGCATCCGTCATGTGTGCTCCTCTAGATGTTTTTGTTCCTCACTTGTGCTGGTATGATCGCATCCGTCATGTGTGTTCCTCTAGATGTTTTTGTTCCTCACTTGTGCTGATGGGCTCGCGCGTGATCTGCTCCAACCGCGAGCAACAATCTCCCCCACAGCTGATAAATAAGAAAAACGCAAGTCGATCTTCGATTTCCGGGGGCCCATCGATAAAGAAACGTCAAAACGGGGGCCCAGACAACCGAATTTTGCCAAAAAGCGATGGGGGCCATGGCGTAGCAATGGGTTGTGCTCAGAACGATGAAATTGTGTGGGATAGCGTCACTCCTCGCCAGAGTGAGCATCTCCACCCGCGCGCGTCAGGAAAGTGCACGGCAACGGGCGTGGTGAAAAAAAAAGGTGGGGTTGGGGATGCAACACGAGGACTTCCCAGGGGGTCACCCATCCTAGTACTACTCTCACCCAAGCACGCTTAACTTCGGAGTTCTGATGGGATCCGGTGCATTAGTGCTGGTATGATCGCATCCGTCATGTGTGCTCCTCTAGATGTTTTTGTTCCTCACTTGTGCTGGTATGATCGCATCCGTCATGTGTGTTCCTCTAGATGTTTTTGTTCCTCACTTGTGCTGATGGGCTCGCGCGTGATCTGTTCCAACCGCGAGCAACAATCTCCCCCACAGCTGATAAATAAGAAAAACGCAAGTCGATCTTCGATTTCCGGGGGCCCATCGATAAAGAAACGTCAAAACGGGGGCCCAGACAACCGAATTTTGCCAAAAAGCGATGGGGGCCAAGGCGTAGCAATGGGTTGTGCTCAGAACGATGAAATTGTGTGGGATAGCGTCACTCCTCGCCAGAGTGAGCATCTCCACCCACGCGCGTCAGGAAAGTGCACGGCAACGGGCGTGGTGAAAAAAAAAGGTGGGGTTGGGGATGCAACACGAGGACTTCCCAGGGGGTCACCCATCCTAGTACTACTCTCGCCCAAGCACGCTTAACTTCGGAGTTCTGATGGGATCCGGTGCATTAGTGCTGGTATGATCGCATCCGTCATGTGTGCTCCTCTAGATGTTTTTGTTCCTCACTTGTGCTGGTATGATCGCATCCGTCATGTGTGTTCCTCTAGATGTTTTTGTTCCTCACTTGTGCTGATGGGCTCGCGCGTGATCTCTTCCAACCGCGAGCAACAATCTCCCCCACAGCTGATAAATAAGAAAAACGCAAGTCGATCTTCGATTTCCGGGGGCCCATCGATAAAGAAACGTCAAAACGGGGGCCCAGACAACCGAATTTTTCCAAAAAGCGACGGGGGCCATGGCGTAGCAATGGGTTGTGCTCAGAACGATGAAATTGTGTGGGATAGCGTCACTCCTCGCCAGAGTGAGCATCTCCACCCGCGCGCGTCAGGAAAGTGCACGGCAACGGGCGTGGTGAAAAAAAAAGGTGGGGTTGGGGATGCAAAACGAGGACTTCCCAGGGGGTCACCCATCCTAGTACTACTCTCACCCAAGCACGCTTAACTTCAGAGTTCTGATGGGATCCGGTGCATTAGTGATGGTATGATCGCATCCGTCATGTGTGCTCCTCTAGATGTTTTTGTTCCTCACTTGTGCTGGTATGATCGCATCCGTCATGTGTGTTCCTCTAGATGTTTTTGTTCCTCACTTGTGCTGATGGGCTCGCGCGTGATCTGCTCCAACCGCGAGCAACAATCTCCCCCACAGCTGATAAATAAGAAAAACGCAAGTCGATCTTCGATTTCCGGGGGCCCATCGATAAAGAAACGTCAAAACGGGGGCCCAGACAACCGAATTTTTCCAAAAAGCGACGGGGGCCATGGCGTAGCAATGGGTTGTGCTCAGAACGATGAAATTGTGTGGGATAGCGTCACTCCTCGCCAGAGTGAGCATCTCCACCCGCGCGCGTCAGGAAAGTGCACGGCAACGGGCGTGGTGAAAAAAAAAGGTGGGGTTGGGGATGCAACACGAGGACTTCCCAGGGGGTCACCCATCCTAGTACTACTCTCGCCCAAGCACGCTTAACTTCGGAGTTCTGATGGGATCCGGTGCATTAGTGCTGGTATGATCGCATCCGTCATGTGTGCTCCTCTAGATGTTTTTGTTCCTCACTTGTGCTGGTATGATCGCATCCGTCATGTGTGTTCCTCTAGATGTTTTTGTTCCTCACTTGTGCTGATGGGCTCGCGCGTGATCTGCTCCAACCGCGAGCAACAATCTCCCCCACAGCTGATAAATAAGAAAAACGCAAGTCGATCTTCGATTTCCGGGGGCCCATCGATAAAGAAACGTCAAAACGGGGGCCCAGACAACCGAATTTTTCCAAAAAGCGACGGGGGCCATGGCGTAGCTATGGGTTGTGCTCAGAACGATGAAATTGTGTGGGATAGCGTCACTCCTCGCCAGAGTGAGCATCTCCACCCGCGCGCGTCAGGAAAGTGCACGGCAACGGGCGTGGTGAAAAAAAAAGGTGGGGTTGGGGATGCAACACGAGGACTTCCCAGGGGGTCACCCATCCTAGTACTACTCTCACCCAAGCACGCTTAACTTCGGAGTTCTGATGGGATCCGGTGCATTAGTGCTGGTATGATCGCATCCGTCATGTGTGCTCCTCTAGATGTTTTTGTTCCTCACTTGTGCTGGTATGATCGCATCCGTCATGTGTGTTCCTCTAGATGTTTTTGTTCCTCACTTGTGCTGATGGGCTCGCGCGTGATCTGCTTCAACCGCGAGCAACAATCTCCCCCACAGCTGATAAATAAGAAAAACGCAAGTCGATCTTCGATTTTCGGGGGCCCATCGATAAAGAAACGTCAAAACGGGGGCCCAAACAACCGAATTTTGCCAAAAAGCGACGGGGGCCATGGCGTAGCAATGGGTTGTGCTCAGAACGATGAAATTGTGTGGGATAGCGTCACTCCTCGCCAGAGTGAGCATCTCCACCCGCGCGCGTCAGGAAAGTGCACGACAACGGGCGTGGTGAAAAAAAAAGGTGGGGTTGGGGATGCAACACGAGGACTTCCCAGGGGGTCACCCATCCTAGTACTACTCTCACCCAAGCACGCTTAACTTCGGAGTTCTGATGGGATCCGGTGCATTAGTGATGGTATGATCGCATCCGTCATGTGTGCTCCTCTAGATGTTTTTGTTCCTCACTTGTGCTGGTATGATCGCATCCGTCATGTGTGTTCCTCTAGATGTTTTTGTTCCTCACTTGTGCTGATGGGCTCGCGCGTGATCTGCTCCAACCGCGAGCAACAATCTCCCCCACAGCTGATAAATAAGAAAAACGCAAGTCGATCTTCGATTTCCGGGGGCCCATCGATAAAGAAACGTCAAAACGGGGGCCCAGACAACCGAATTTTTCCAAAAAGCGACGGGGGCCATGGCGTAGCAATGGGTTGTGCTCAGAACGATGAAATTGTGTGGGATAGCGTCACTCCTCGCCAGAGTGAGCATCTCCACCCGCGCGCGTCAGGAAAGTGCACGGCAACGGGCGTGGTGAAAAAAAAAGGTGGGGTTGGGGATGCAAAACGAGGACTTCCCAGGGGGTCACCCATCCTAGTACTACTCTCACCCAAGCACGCTTAACTTCAGAGTTCTGATGGGATCCGGTGCATTAGTGATGGTATGATCGCATCCGTCATGTGTGCTCCTCTAGATGTTTTTGTTCCTCACTTGTGCTGGTATGATCGCATCCGTCATGTGTGTTCCTCTAGATGTTTTTGTTCCTCACTTGTGCTGATGGGCTCGCGCGTGATCTGCTTCAACCGCGAGCAACAATCTCCCCCACAGCTGATAAATAAGAAAAACGCAAGTCGATCTTCGATTTCCGGGGGCCCATCGATAAAGAAACGTCAAAACGGGGGCCCAAACAACCGAATTTTGCCAAAAAGCGACGGGGGCCATGGCGTAGCAATGGGTTGTGCTCAGAACGATGAAATTGTGTGGGATAGCGTCACTCCTCGCCAGAGTGAGCATCTCCACCCGCGCGCGTCAGGAAAGTGCACGACAACGGGCGTGGTGAAAAAAAAAGGTGGGGTTGGGGATGCAACACGAGGACTTCCCAGGGGGTCACCCATCCTAGTACTACTCTCACCCAAGCACGCTTAACTTCGGAGTTCTGATGGGATCCGGTGCATTAGTGATGGTATGATCGCATCCGTCATGTGTGCTCCTCTAGATGTTTTTGTTCCTCACTTGTGCTGGTATGATCGCATCCGTCATGTGTGTTCCTCTAGATGTTTTTGTTCCTCACTTGTGCTGATGGGCTCGCGCGTGATCTGCTCCAACCGCGAGCAACAATCTCCCCCACAGCTGATAAATAAGAAAAACGCAAGTCGATCTTCGATTTCCGGGGGCCCATCGATAAAGAAACGTCAAAACGGGGGCCCAGACAACCGAATTTTGCCAAAAAGCGATGGGGGCCATGGCGTAGCAATGGGTTGTGCTCAGAACGATGAAATTGTGTGGGATAGCGTCACTCCTCGCCAGAGTGAG
>CAMAPE010000009.1:20110000-20355000 GCA_945859875.1 Cuscuta europaea
AATGTTACCACTTATAGGGGAATGATTGGCTCTTTGCTGTACCTGACCTCGAGCCGACCTGATATTATGTTTGCTACTTGTCTCTGTGCTCGCTTTCAAGCAAATCCAAAGGAATCCCATCTGATAGCGGTGAAACGAATTCTGCGTTATCTGAAAGGAACTCCTAATCTAGGACTCTGGTATCCTAAGGAGACTGTATTTGATCTGATTGCATATACTGACGCTGTCACGCCCCGGACCGCATCCGAGCCACGTAGACAACCGCCGTACAACCCGATAAGAACAACGACAGTTCATCCCTATTGAGTTGTACAAGGCGTCCGATTGATTCTATTGCCAAACCGATTAGTAAACACATACAATCAACATCAATATCATAATCAAACAAATGCGGAATAATAAAATGTTTGATACTTAGCCACACGTGGCAAACACGGGCACGCAGGCCCCCAACTGTTTTAATGAAAATATTGTTCAAAAATACATGAGCGGTTTATACATTTGAAATAAGAATGGAAGCACGAACCACGTCTTCCTTCTCGATCAGTCACCCTAGGCAAAGGTGCAGGTAGTAGGACTCTAGCCTCAACCTGAAAAATGTGAGGGCCCCCGGAGGGGTCAGTACTCCATAGAAGTACTAGTGACAAGCAGGCTATATGAAGAATAACTAATGTTTCAGACACGAGACCCAAAAATAGGGTGATATATACATATAGATGTCCCTCATCCACCCGATGATACATACTGTATATATATTCGTAAAATACTCAACCCGTAGGTCATTTACCTTAAAGAGTCTTTTAGAGATAAAGTTCTTGCCTGACTTTTCTCACTCCTTTCCCGGTTACCTAGCTCACAAGCTATAGTCTACCTTCGATTCATACTACCGAGTGTTTTAGGATCATTTACCGTCCAAGGCACTCAACCCATCCTGGAGTATTTAAGATCATTTACCGTCCAAGGGTACTCGGCCCCACCTGGAGTATTCTGGATCATTTACCGTCCAAGGGTACTCGACCCCACCTGGAGTATTCTGGATCATTTACCGTCCAAGGGTACTCGACCCCACCTGGAGTATTCTGGATCATTTACCGTCCAAGGGCACTCAACCCCACCTGGAGTATTCTGGATCATTTACCGTCCAAGGGCACTCAATCCCCAGTCTATTCTCTACCAAATCCTAACCTGGATATGGCTAACCTTTCATTCCTTTAACTATGGACAATTCCTAGCCCTATAGTCATATAACAATCCTTAGGATCCAACGTGGGCGGGTCCCACCCGAACGGCCCACATTAACCCGCTCAAAACTGCCCGTTTTGAGCATAACCCAATACTCGATCGAGTATTAACCCATACTCGGTCGAGTACAGGAGACAGTAGTCCACAAAGCTGATTTTCAACAAATACCCGGTCGGGTATGTGTCAATACCCGATCGGGTATGGCAGTTGACTTAGCGGTCAACGCCCCTTTTGACCCCCCAAACGGAGTCCGATTAACTTGAAATTTTATACACATATACTTCTTGATGTCCTTGATCCAAAAATACCATTTTGGATCCCTGGATCATCACACAAAATATGTTATCACATTTTTAATCACCAAACCTACATAACATGCTCTTTAACTATGTTTTGTGTATAATCATAGCATAAACACACACTTGGTTATCTTTAATCATCCCACAAAACATATTCCTGATTACTTTAGGTAATCTCATGCCTCACGCAAAAGTTATAAAGCATAAAGCCGTCTTCTCACCTTAATGAAGCTTATGAAGTTCTAGCCTCCCCGATTTAGCTCCGACGAAACTCCGGCGAACTTCAACGAACTCCGGCGACAACTCCGGCGACCTTTTCAACTCCGTGAAAGTTCCTCGAATACCTTAGACAAGTTACTAACAAGGTTTTATCATCATAAAACCCATAGTAATACAAATAACCTCCAAAAGGTTATTTTCCGGCGAACCGGTCACTTTGGCTTCTAAGTCCGTTCTTGGGCTTAGAACCACCTTCCAACCCCTCTTTCTACACATCTAAAAGTGTAGAACAATACTAGGGGTCCTTCATGTGATATATTGGTCATATGGTATATAAGAAGTTAAGGAAAAGTTGTTACAAGGTTATTACCTTGATTCTTCACACTTTCCCTAGCTTTTCCTTTCTTTAATCCTCCTTGGACTTCCTTTTCTTCCTTCTTGAGCTTGGTTCGAATGGAAATGGGGAAAATGAATATTTGCAGAGCTTCTCTCTCAATATTGATTAGGTTGGTCGGACATATGGGCTAAGGGGGGAGGGATATGGCTCTATTTTGGCTTATACCTCAATGATAGCCAAAATATGGCCCTACCTTGTCCTTTTTGATGTCAAAACCCCCAAGTCAGCCCTTCCCTGCAAAAACCCTGCCCATTTGGACGCCCAAACCCATGCCTTGTCTCATATAATTTCGTGGGGTGGCCCCCACTCATGTGGGAGGTCATCCCTTTAAATCCCGACGTGTACAATCGGTCCCGAAAGTTGTATTTTCCGGACTGTTTTAAGTATATTTTATTTTATCGGGTCAAATAAAATATAACACTTGTTCCCAATCCTCATTGGACCTTAGAATCAATATGCATTCCCCAACTTTAATTTAGAAGCCTCCGGGATCCCTTTTTGGGCTGTTATCCGATAATTTGCCGATACCGATAATCTGGCCCCATTTGACCAACCGGTCATCTCTATGCCATTACCAGGCCCAATTAGGATATCCATCACCATATACATATTATCTAGTCCAAGATTAATATAATATGTGGTCCCGATAATATCGGGCGGCCCCACATCCGGTGTGGGCCCCACGTGAATTTTACTATTCACGTAATAGAAACGATAAAAATTTACAATCACGTAAAAATGCTTTTATACATTTCTCAAGGTTCAATACATAATTTGGTACAGTACAAATACTCGGGGGCGGTGTTACAGACGCGGTTTCGCTGGATGTAAAATGGATAGAAAGAGTACTTCTGGTAGTGCTCAATTTCTTGGAGAAAAGTTGGTCTGTTGGTCCTTGAAGAAGCAAAACTGTGTGTCCACATCTACAACAGAGGCTGAATATGTCGTTGCTGCTAGCTGTTGTTCACAAGTATTATGGATGAGGACTCAACTGTGTGACTTTGGATTCTACTTTGACTACATTCCGATTTACAGTGACTCAAAAAGTGCGATTGCTATGTCATGCAACGCGGTTCATCATTCTCGCACTAAGCACATTGATCTGAGAATCCACTTCATCAAAGATCATATTGAAAAAGGTCATGTGGATCTATACTTTATGTGCACTGAGCTACAGTTGGCTGATCTATTCACAAAAGCTTTGGACGAGAAAAGATTTCAGTTCCTGGTTTCTAAACTTGAAATGCTGAATTTGGAATTTTAAACCGTGCACAAGTATATGGGGAGTTTTTAGTTTTTAGTTTATATATTCATTTTTTTTGGTGTCCGTTTTAAGTTTTTTTAGTCAGTTTCATGGTTTGTCAGTCTGTTTCCCTAAAGTGTGCAAACATTGAGGGGGAGGAAAATTTTGTCTGATCTGAGTGCTACATTTGAGGGGGAGTAATTTTAATTTCTTTTAGTATCTACAATTTAAAAAAAAAATAGAAAATCTCAAAAATATTTTTCTTTTATTTGAGTCAGTCTAGGATTTTTAGTCCGTTTATTTGAGTCAGTTTCCAAAACTCAAAAAAGCCAAAAAGATTTTCTTTCTTCTTTTCTGCAGGTATTTAAAGCCAAAAAAGATTGAATCTTGTTTACTTCCTCTTTCTCACACAACTCTCTCCAATAGCACTCAAACGTTTCTCTTTTTACTATTCATCATCTTCTTCGGTCATCTTCTCAAAAGAGTTCTCAAAGGTCTTAATCTCATTCTTTTATATTTGCATGTGTGCGTGGTTGTGTATGGTTTTCTTTGCAGGGTACTTTTCTCTCAATGTCGAGACAACCGGATAACCACCGGCCTGCCAGTCTCGCCGTCGACGACCACCATCGACCACCATCCCTGAAACCTTACCCATCCATCTTCCAAAGACCATTCATCAAAAACCAGTAAATCAGCCCCTTCACCTTCAACCGCCATAGCTAAATAGCATCCCACTCGAAATCTCTACCGAAATCTCTATCTCGGAAAGCCAACCCAGCCGAATTCACCTTCCCGAGTTTCCTTTTCCGAAATCCCAAAAGCCTATCACCCGACATCCTTTCGAAATCATTCCTTCAGAATTCCTCAATCACCCAAGATTCGGAGATCCGAAATCTGATCTACCGAGATCTTATCCGAAAACCGGGCCTCCGAAATCCTTCTATTTTACCGGGCCTCCGAAATCCTTAAGATGAACCGAATTATTTAAACCCTCCGAGATCCCAAGCCGAATTCCCAATCTTCCGAAATCCCTCACCAAGACCATCCGAAATCCCTATCCCTTTATCGAAATCCCTATCCCTTTGCCGAAATCCCTATCTCTCTACCCAAAATCCCTACCGAAATCCCCCTATCGAAATCCTCTCTAAAACGGGCATCCAAGATCCTGCCACCGAAATCTCAAATTAAGGGCAATTGAAATCCTTGAGCCCATAACCCGAAATCATCTCAGCCGAGATCTCTACAAAACTTGCACCCGAGTTTCTCAAAGCACGTTCCGTCCAAATCAAGCGCACTAACCTTTTCCTAATCCCATTTCACCCAATAAACCACCCAGTCCAAGCCTAAAACCAAAGCCCAAAGCCCATCCTTTGACTAATCTTTGTTTTGATCTGTGCAATTCAGGCAATGACATTCTTATATGAGGAAGAGGTGTATCCGAAGGAAAATTGGATCGACATTAAAGACAATAACTATTTGTTGGATCCAACTGTGCTCAAATGTCAAGACAGAGTGATGATTTCTATTCTAAAAGGACATCCATTATGGCCAGCACTCACTCACTCTCTCAAAGTACCCAAAATCTATCTACGACAACTTTGGGGAATAATGCACACCACCAATGACCCCATCCCTACTCTCGAAGCCACAATAACCAACTCCACTATCCAAATCACCCAAATTACCTTCTGCACCCTCCTCCATCTACCCATACGATCTGAATATGACCCATTTCCCGACAATCCCACAATCTTCTCCGACATGCTCAAGATAGGTCATCTACCACCTCTGACCTCATCCTCACAATTCATAAGCAACAAGCTGCCCAGACCGTGGAAAACACTCTTTGGAATTCTCAACAAGTGCCTCTCATCTAAGCAAACAGGCCACGATCAATGCAACATTCACATTCTAAAGCTAGTCCACGGAGTGATATTTTCTAAGAACTACGATTGAGCGCAGCTGATCTGGTTGGAAATTCTAGAGCAACTAAGCACGAGGGCATCTAACAAAAAGACCAAGTACATCCCATATGTACATTGGTTCTCCATTCTGATCAATCACTTCAGGAAGGAAGATGACATCATACCACCAAGGCCAACGACAGAGCTGCAAGAGATTCCTCAGCTTCTCTACTTCAAGAATTATAAGAACACCGTTGAGATGCAGCTCATGGCTATTCCTGATGCTCTACTCAACCTTGCTGCTCCAAATGATCCGCACGTCGCTGAATACAAGGTTAGTATCTCTTATTTCCTACGATGCAGTCAAACCCAACTGTGTCTACCCAGGGAACTTCTAAGCCAAGTGGAAGTAAGGGTCCAAGAGTGACTAAACTGAAAAAGAGGATAGGTGAGACTCAGACCAAGAGAGCTGATGTCTCCTCCTCCAGTGTTATAATTGTTTCATCATCATCAGTCACTGAAATAATCCGAACTCAGCCCATAGGCACAGGTTCTGACGTTGTCAGTTCCCGAGTAGAAGTCGCTACATCGAGTTCAATAGCGCAAAATGAGCCAAGCCAAAACTACTCGACCTTCTCCCAATAGATGGTCGTTTCAACCCAACAAGGGGAAGCCATCAGTGAACCACCCCACACTGTGAACCAATGCATGTTAGGTCAAGTGTCCACTTTCCCAGAATTTTTATCATTTTCTAGGTCACAATCTTCTACTTCACACACTGATACAGGCTCATTACCACCTGTCATAACAATCAGAGGTACGCCAATGATGGTTGGAAGTCCTGCCACACTGAACTCCCTAGCAGGCCATGGCACCACTATTTTTAGTGATGGTGTGAGAACTGATACTTCATTTAGTTCAGGTTTTTCTTCATTCGCTAGTTTAACTAGGGAGGATCTAAGGTCTGAGCTTCTAGCCTTCAAGCTTTCACTTTTACAAGACCTGCGCTCTGTAGACCCAACAGGCGTAACAGACCAAAGATCACACCCAACTCTTTCCATAGGAACTCTTCCATCAACCATTACACCAACCACCTCCATCATACCCCATCCACACCATCTACCTCACACCCTGACCCAACCCAAATGAACATCATTGATTTATCTGAGTTTTTTCTCGAAAGACTCTTATCCAAACCCATCCTCCCACCTCACCTCATTCAAGTACGCAATATCTTAGCCCTAACCCCACCATTCATCCCTACCACATCCTGCCGTGATCAAGAGTGCTTGCCTAAGCGTAAGCATGATGACACTGATGACTCGGATCATCATGAGGGGGAGAAAATGCAACGTACTTGTGAGCAAACCACTTCACTATCTCTCATTCAATATTCCACAAGCTCTGAACCATCCACATATTCTCAACCTGAACCCTCATCCTATACCGCACCAAATGACTCATTAGCCTTAACCGTTTATCACCCTTCTGTGCCCCTAAACAATGAGCCAGGACTTTGTGTCCTCTCGAGAACTTCTATAGGCTCATCCTTCATGGATGTTGACCAAGGATTGGAAGGAAGTCTTGACAATGCAACATATGAATCACCATTGTCTCCAGGCCATTAGAACGAGCTAGTCTCTAGTATGATGAAAACGGTAAGTCTATGTGACTTCGGTGTTACTTTACCCTATGTCCCTCCGGTTTCTACTCCATCTGTTGCTATCCCTACATCAGTTCAACCCTCATCATCTAAGAAAATAGCTGCAAAGAGGAGAGCATGGCAAAATACATCTGAGGAAGTCAAAGAGCTATCGGCTGCTGATCTGCTATTGCTTGAATGGGTTGAAGAAAACGAAAAAGAAAAACTACAAGGGATAAGCAATGAACAAGCTCTCATCAAGCTGAACTACATCCGAAAAGTCAAGATGAAAGCTGTTGAAAAGCTGATGGGACTGGAACCTGAAGAATATGCTCAAGGTGAATTCTACGATGATCTTCTACCTGATTTCAATCATGTGAAACATCTCATCAAAAGACACCCCAAGGAATCCAAGATAGAACAGAAGGTCGAGACACCTTGGGAGAATGTCAAAATCAGTGTTCCATATCAAGACAATCTGAGGCCAAGAATTTGGAGAAATGAGAAGAAAATCAAGAAGATAGACGAGCTGGAGCTGAGAGGATTGGAACATCTTGAAGGAACTGCTGCTTCCGGTCACATTTTTTTTTTGGAAAAGGGAAATTTTATTGATATTTAAGAAAAAAGTACAATGCAAGGAAAGTAGAAAATCAAAATCGGAAAATACAAGAACCAAAGGGACCAACAATCAGTGTACCAAAGGGACCAACAATCAGTGTAAAGCGTGATGAATCTTTGATCTGATGCGAGTGCTCCTCCTCTTTATTATAGAAGCGGTTTTGGTCTCAGCCAACATATCCAAAAGTTATTGGTTCGATGGAAATTTTCTTGAAGGTGTGTTGAAGTCCTCGTTCGGGATATCTGATGCCTTAGGGTGTGAGTGGTCCTCCTGGATCATTTCAGGGAAAGAGTTATTATGCGCTTGAAATTGAAGCGACTCTAGATTCTCATCACCAATACTACAATTGTCTTCCATGATCCGTGGTTTGTTGGAACTGCGCTTCCGGTCACATATGGATGCTGAGAAATATGTCTACAGATCAGAATGATCCTTATGGACATCGTGAGCGACTGAAGAAACATCCTGATTCTCTAATCATTGGGATCAACTCAGTCGAAATCCATAGCTGCGGATTAGTGAAATATCATGTGATCGAGTTTGAGCGTCAAAACGGAGTTGTACAAAGAGTCTCTGAAGCTGATTTTTATTATGTTGTTCCGAAAGATCTTATTCAGCTATACTACGAATACAGGAATGTGAGACTGAATGATTTTCCTCAGAAAGACAGAGAACTGGGCCTCAATGCCATCAAGAGATTCATGATGTGACAAGTTAAATACTATTCTCTATTTGATCTACAGATGGGCATTGAGAGCAACTTCAGCAAAGTGAATCTTTCTGCTCCAAGAAATAGAGCTCCATGGATCGAGAATCTTGAAGAAGGCACCATCACAACACATCCGGAGACTAGAATCATCTACAGAGATTACAAAGGTGTAAAAGGAATTCTGCTCCTGGAAGAGACTCATAAGTACTGTGATGGAACACTCAGGATTATAGAAGAACATCTGGAAGAAGCCACGCTGAAATTGAAGAAAATCAGAAAATCCAGATGACCCGATCCAGATTGCTCTCATTGGAGACTTTGCCAAAGCCATATGAGATAGACTTGAACTAAGAAGGACTCTCAGACATTATGAAGTCATCCTTGGCTATCGGAAGTGATTGTACAAGACTTAGAGATAATCCGCGCTTCATCGACATTTGAACATAAAGGGGGAGAATGTTAGAGTATTATTGTATTGTGTTCAAATTAATTGTATTTTGTTTAATGAGCCTTTGTATTTAATTAGATTAGCTGAGAGAGAATTATGCCCATTTAATCGTGCTCTTAATAAGCCCACACGCCTAAAGCTGCATTCCTAATTGTAATAGGGCAGTTTGAATATTTCTCCTATAAATATAGGTTGAGACGACCGAATCTGTTCTCTAAGTCTCTACACATTCTATTCCGCATATTATTCTGGTAGAGCACGTAGATTAGAAATTCTCTCTCTAGTTGTTCGAGTACTGTGTAATTGTTCTTCATAGATTCATCATTCTATATACACGGTATACGTTATTGATGAAATTTCTCTTCTACTATTTTAATTCTTTCAATTATTATTAGATTATTCAACTGTTGAAATATGGGTATAGTTCACACAAAACCAAACTGATATCCTTCCCCGATTTGTTACTTGTGAGTATGTATTATATTGTTGTGCGCCTCAAATAAGGATGTTTTCCCTATTCAGTTATGTTGCAAACTTGCATAAAATTCTCTCGGGTTAGAGTTGGACATGTTTGGAATAGACAAATTTTTAGAACAAGTTTGATTGTGTACAAATAATTACTTTGCATCATTGTATGTGAAATATAGGGGTATAATGTTTTGGGAAAATTCCATGAGTAAAAAAGTTTTGAATTTTCAAAATAGGATTGATATGTTTTTATTCCCTAAACAAAAGTAATTTCTATCAAGTTTGGTATTACCAAACCTTAAACAGTTTCTGTAAACGTTTTTACAAACTTGACAAATAGTACTCATATTTAAAGAACAAAAACATAAAAATCCTATTTTGGAATTTCAAAATCATATTAGTAATTTCTACAATATAGCTTATATATCAAAATTGATCGCCAAAGATCATTTCTTTACCTTTATCTTTTAGCCTCATCCATAAAGGCTCTTCATCCACTAGCACGTTTTTTGTAAAGAAAACTGTTTACTCTAAAATCTAGAATCAGGTATAAATGAACTAATGAGTGTTTGCAAAATATAAAAAGTACTTTTCAGTTTTTGACTTTAAAAAAAGCTCAAATGAGATTTTTCAAGTGACATCTTCAGTTTAAATTAAGTGGAAGCAAATGAAGTGGTGCTTTAAACCACTTTTCACTTTTTCTATTACAAAAAGAATTTATTCTACTCGTATCAAACACTATCAACTTTTACTTTTTCAGAAGACATTTTTTCTCACATTATCAACTTTTACTATTTAACACTTTCTCTAAAATCACTTTAAAAATTCACTTTTTAAAAGTACAAGTAATCGCAAACCGTCCCTAATAATCACCAAGAAAAAGCTTATGGACCTGTCCATCCAAAACAATGTTTCAGAAATAATTTCCACAATGAAGTATAAACAACCTACAGAGAACTGGTTTAGTAACCTTATTTTTCGACTTATCAGGCTTATCGGTCAACTTTTTCACTAAACATGTAACTTTTGATTTTGCATACCGAATTGTGTAATGATAAGAAAAGGTAAGATTGAAGTTGGTTTTCTAGCAATATTGTATGAATTTACCGTAGATTGTTATTTAAGCTATTTTTTCATATAATTTTTTCTTTTTTTATTATTAAAAAGTATTTTAAATATAATTTTTTCCATAAATCAGCAGAATCAGTCAATCCAACCACTACAATAAGAACTTCATAAATTTCAACAGAATCAACCGATTCAGTCAATTTTAGTGTTAACAAACGGGCTCAGAGTCTAACTCTAAGTTCAAAAAGCATCTTTCTTTATGGAATCAGAGATTATATCCGTTAAACAGATATTTGTACCCGCACGAGTAGCTCAGTTGGTCGAGTGGTGGGAAAATTGGACCAAGTGACCAAGATTCGAAACCCGTAGCGGCTATGTGGAGGTTACAGAACCTGAAATAAGGTTGGACCTCTGACGCGCACGTGTATAAGGCCTACCGCCGCTTTGCTGACTGAGTCACCGTGATTAACCTCCCCACCATCCTGTCGGGTTGGGGGTTCCTGGGGTGGGAGATTCCACCTTTTGGACCAAGTTAAACAGAGATCCGTTATATCTCTCTTTGCTGCGACGCCCAAAAAATGCTGGTTCAACTGAAGAGATCTGTTATGTACTGTTTTCGGCCATTAAAGAAGTACTAGATTCATAACCATTAACACCAAATAAATGAATAATTAACATCAATGGTTAAAATATTTAAAACTGTGCCATGATATCAGAGAAGTCAAGGATGGAAATCCTTTTTGATACAAAAAACAAGAACTACCATATCTTTTATGCAAAATAAATAAATATGATGAAGCTGAATAACTACATTGCATATTGACATGGTAAGCAATAGAAAGCAGTTGCACTGAAGCATCCAAGTTCTGTTTTTAAAAAGAGAATCTCTGTGGTAGTAGCAGGGAGCTTGAACAAACCCAAGCTATGACAGGAAAAATGTGTTTCGTAACTAGGAACTGTAAGCTTGTTGTTATATAAGACATATTGGTAAATACCTACTACTTCACCAAATCTTTAAAGCAGTATGCTTATACATATCCTATACTCACCAAGTCTTTAAGACCGTAAGTTAATGTCCTATATTCTATACTCAAATAGGAATGAATCCGAATATTCCAAAAAGAACAGGACTACAGATACCATCAATGATACTCTTAAGTCCTCAGGGTTTCTCACCAATTGAACAAGCCCCTAACCTGGACATTTATCACAGTACTACCTCATCATCGCAACATCACTCTACATCTTAAGATGTGATGCCCAAGGAGCATTTGGAAAAGCTCAAAATATTTAGGTAGGCTATTAGCAATATCAAGAACTGGTTTGCTTATTGAAGACTGTCTAATTGTAGTTCATGGCTGTGTTATCAATGTTTCAAGTTGTACATCTAATTGTTGTCATCATAATCTTTACCCTAACTATATAAGGGTTGATGGCATGAAATTTAGTCCATTGATTGTCTTCAATTAGCTAACACTACAATTCATACAAAAAAGTATATTATCTATTCTGCAAATAACTTGTAAATTGTCAGTCCGCCCATCTACTATCTCCCACCCCAAAAAAAGAAAATTATCTCATATCGATTTTAAAATACATACATATTTTCATATTCAAAGTAGGGATATGTCCATTAATACCATTTTTGTAAGTTTGAATCTAATAATGATAAAATGCTTGACCCTAAGTTGTTCAGGAAATCAATTTCCGGTTTCCACAAGACAAAAGGTATTTTCCACAAAAATTGAAAAGTCATAGAACTGAGAAAAGCATGAATATCTTTTCAAGTGAATGTGCAGGAAAACCCAAAACACATTTTTCATTTTTCCCCTAGGAAGTATATGGATCCCAAGACAATCTTGGGTTTCCATCATTGTAAATTCAAGCACCAAAGTTAAAATGCATCAGAAAAATTAAAATACAAATACAAGCAGTGGACAGACTTTAGAAGTTCACAAGATAAAAGCACAATTTAGCCAAAAAATAACACAAAACAATACAATTTGCATATTGGACTAGTAAGAAGTTTTGGCATCCCAGAAAACAAAAATGGATCATGGGTACTTTTGGTTTTCTGCAATTTTGCACTCAAGCACACGGAAAAGAAACTGATAACTATTTTGTCAACCTTAAACAAATACAAAAGCAAGCAGTGGACAGAACATAGAAGTTCACAGGATAAAGCCACTTAAACACACTAATACCCCAGGCTAGCAAAAAAGTATCACAACAATAAGGTTTCATCTGCTACCTCTTCTTGCTCAGCTTTTTATTCTTAAGTTCATTGAAATCCTCAGATAGGCTTGTTAACCTGCTGCCCATATGAAGAACTTTCTGCATAAGCATTTCAAATGCGGCATCATAAGGTTCCACAGCCTCTCTCGCCTTCATCTCCATAAACAAGCAGTTTGATCTAAACTCCTCCTCCTGTTTTAAACGAAGCTTCTCAATTTCATTAACACTCAGCACTAGACCGCCGGGCCCCACATCTCGGTATATCGGTTCCTCAGGAAGCTGGGCACGGACCCTATACTCAGCAAACTCCTTGCGGGTATTCTTCAATGCCTTCCTATAACCATCTAGAATATTACCCATCATGGAAAGCTCCCTCTCCAGCCGATAAATCTTCTCTTCTTTCTTTTGGATCTCCTCAGACTTTGTCTTGCTGATGTGTTCGATCGCATTGTCACGCTTTTGCACCTCCCCAAGCAGATATTGATTCTGCATGCTATACTCATGCACAGATCGTTGACTCAGTTCATTCTCAAGCTTAGCTTTGGTGATCAAGTGTTCTATTCGATCAATGATTGTCCCGAGACTTCCTTGATTGTCATCTGATGGCCTTGCTTCTTCTTCTCCCTTTTCAACCCTTGGTCTCTTATTCCCCCCAAGAGAATGAGTAGCCATGTATGGGTCATCGTCATCATCGTCATCATCTTCAATTCCTCTTTTACAGGCATGATAAAAAAAGTCAACCGAGGATTGACCAGTGAGAAAAGGCCCACCAGAGAGGAATGTGTTATCTGCGTGCTGAAGTAAATCCCCATCAATGGTATCAACATTCTGCATAACACCAAAACCATCATCGTCTCCCTCTTCCTCTTCTTCTTCTTGCAAAATCTCTTCTTTGCATAACTCTTTCCTACCACAATGCTGCAAAAAGAACCCATGTTCCTCCTCCTCCCCCTTCTCTTCTTCCTCTTCATCATCATCATCATCATCTTCTTCTTCTTCTTTTTCTTCTTCTTCTTCATGTTGTTGTTGTTCTTCGTCTTCTTCTTCTTCTTTTTCCACGTGCCCTTCAGGATCTACCATCTCAATGTCTTCTTTGATATCCTGGCCTAATGTGAGCTCAACATTTGGCTCTTTGAACACTGTCATTTCCTCTTGACCCTCTTTAACATTGCTTTCCCCCTCCTCTTTCTTGTCTTCTTCCACATTTTCAGCCTCATCCATAGAGACCATTTCTTCAACATGCTGTGTCTTTTCTGTCTCTTCATTCAAGAACTCCTCTTCCGATTGAACTGTATCAGGCTCCTCGCTGGAAAACAGCTCTTTACGTTGTGACTTGATTAAGCACTGCAAATGGGAAGCATAGTAACAGTCACCTAACAGCTCCCCACGTGATAACTCCTTATCCACCATGAACCAGAGCAACCCAGCCCAGTCCACCTTCTCTGGGCGTTTCTCCTTTATCAGTTTTGTCCAACTGATCACTTCACGAGGCATTATCCACGCGTCTTCATGCAAAAGCACAAAATTAGACACAAAATCCTCAATAAATCTAATGGACTCATCGGATAATGACGCCCCATCAAGATCCTCACCCTCAAAGGCTTTTTGCAAGGCCTTTCCCTTCTTGATAAGTAACTTAAGGGCCCGCCCTAAATCAGCTCTATTGACTTGGATTCTGAAGTCATTCACATAGCTACACCTAAGTTTCGGGTCATAAGACGCGATCAACTCAGCGATCAGATCAGACCTGATATTTTGATCAAGCTGTATGTGAGCAAATTCCCACAACCCTAGCTGCTTCATCAGCTTCTCATGCGAGTTAAAATCAAAATTATTGTGAGGCCTAAAGGGAATAGGGTTCAAACTGCTCTTAAGGGTATTCAATTTCTTATCTATAGCCTGTTGCTTCTTGGCATTCTTACCACTCTTGCGCTTGGAGGCGCGCCTATTAAGGGTACCTGGTGAAGCTGACGGCGCCATGTCTCCACCCGGTGCTTCTTCTTCTACGATTTCGGGCTGAGATAGTGTATGAGAATTGCTTGCTTCGTCTAAGATGTCTGACTCTTCCGCAGGGTTGGACATTCTGAAATTGATCAGATCGATCAGACTTTGAGAGAAGACAGTCGAAGCTATTACGTAGTATTAATCAGCTTATCAGCTCTACACTTTACTCATTTCTCATTTCTTATGTAAAAAAGAGATTTAGAAGCCGTTCTCTTAGTCTTAATCTTATTACTTATTTCTTATTCTTATTTTATTCAGATCAGATCAGAAAGATTCAGATCAGATCAGATCAGAAAGATTCAGATCAGAAAGATTCAGATCAGATCAGATCAGATCAGAAAGATTCAGATCAGATCAGAAGCATTCAGATCAGATCAGAAGCATTCAGATCAGATCAGAAGCATTCAGATCAGATCAGAAGCATTCAGATCAGATCAGATTAGTTCAGAAATTATTATTACTGTTATTATTACTATTATATAATATTATATATTACTGTTATGTTTTACGGAGTAATTTTTAGTATTGATTTTTTAATAAATGCTAAAATTGAGTACTCTGTACCAATCCATCTAATCTAAATATATAATACTGTCACCATTTGATCGAGAAGAATGAATTGAAGTACAAACATTTATTCAATATCAACTTGCGATTATGGTATCAACTTTCGCACTGCACAACTTTATCCGTTTTTACGAGTTGGATATTCCAATTTCAAGTGCAATCAAATATTTTTATTATTATTAAAAAGGTTATTAATATCACTACTTATTATTATTATTATTATTATTATTATTACTACTACTACTAATACTACTATTATTGTTATTATTATAATTATTATTATTGTTACGGAGTATTATTTTTATTATACTTATTAAATAATAATAATAATTATTATTACTATTATAATTATTATTGATGTTATTATTATTATTGCTATTGTTACTGTTATTATTCTTATTATTATATACCAATTTAGAAAGTTAAGATCAGATCAGAAGGATTCAGATCAGATCAGAAACATTCAGATCAGATCAGAAACATTCAGATCAGACCAGACAGATTCAGATCAGATCAGAAACATTCAGATCAGATCAGACAGATTCAGATCAGATCAGAAAGATTCAGATCAGATCATATCAGATCAGAAAAATTCAGATCAGATCAGATCAGAACTTAAAAAATTCAGATCAGAAACATTCAGATCAGGTGAAGAGAACAACTTCTTAGGAGGTTAATGGAAATTATGGAATTTTTATCCGAAATCCGAATACCCTCCTTTCAAATCCATATTATAAAAGAAACAATGGCCAAAATACTCCCTCGGTTGATTGAATCTTGATGTTTGCTTTTGACACGGTATTTTAGGAGTTCAATTAATAGAAGAACAAATGACTTGGATGTCCTTTGACTTTTGGGAGATTAAGGTTATCCACTTCAAATATAAAAGAAGTTGCCTAAAAGGGAAACGTGAAGGAGTAAATGGGACATCCCAAAAAGGAAATTGTAAAGATTTAAATAGAACGGAGGGAATATTACTTCTAGTGTTTGGATAGACAAAAATATGACTAATTTAGGATTTGACAAAAAAGTAACTGCCCATTTACCACCTACGCTTCTCCTTCCTCCGCGTAGCGTCTTCTTCTTCCTTCGTATGCAGGGTAGAACACTTCTCCGCGACTCCGCCTACTTACGCAAAGCAGACTTTTCCACCGTCGCCGCTCTCCTGCTGCAGTCTTCATTCCTCCTCCGCCACGCCTAGAATCGAATAGTCTTCGGTGGCCGCTCCTCCGTTGGATCTGTCGTCCTTGGCTGAGTGCGATTTGGGGTCGCCAGTTCCGGATTGACCAATGAAACATCTCGCCTCTTCCGTTTTATTTCGTCGTGAGCTCAACATCTCCCCACCTTCTCACAATTACGATCCAACTTCTCTCCACCTCAGGTTCACAATCGAACTTATCTCCATCAGGGACGAAGCCGATGACTTGGCGATGGAGTGGCCTGACGATGGACCCAACTTTTAGGGCTTCAGTTTTGGACTCCAAATTGGCAGATCTAGTGTTTCACAGTACGATCGGGTAGGGCAATGACGAGATCGGATCGAGGCTAGATTGGGCAGGTTGCACCTTTGGTTGAAGAGGAGCGACGTCTAGGTTTACAGTGGCGGTGATTGGGGCTGGACGGGGCTGTTAAGCTGTGGGGGGCTAGGGGAGCAGGTGAGGGGGCTGGGGGAGTAGGTGAGGGGGCTGGGGGAGAAGGGGAGGGGGATGGAGGTGTAGGGGGCTGAGGAGGTTGATGGAGGTGCAGGGGAGGGAGCTGGGGGCAGGGGAGGGGGTTGGGGTGAAGGGGAGGGGGCTGGAGCTGGGTGGGGCCGTAGCCGCGCGGTTTCACGTGGCAGTGTCGGTGTCGAGGTAGATGAGTGATGATTTCCGGCAAAAAATTCGATAGAGAAAAGTCGCCGGAATATTTTCCGACGACACAATGACACATTTTCCGGTATAGTGACATCTGAAAGTGACATGAAAACCGGTAGTGACATTTCAAAAGTGACATAAAAGTTCGGTAGTGACATAAAAATCTGACAGTGACATAAAAAATGGCAGAGACATCAAGTTTTTCTAAATATGTGACCTTTTAGTCACTTTTTTGTCCTTTTGTAAAAATGGTCACTTTTTTGGAAATTAGTTTCAAATTAGTAATATTCAAGGAAAAAGCACATTATCAAAATGTCATTTTTCTTTTTTAAATAATAAAAAAATGTATTATTAATTGAAAAATCAAAGATAAAAAATTTTTCCCTCTCTAGGGTGTCTTCACCGCTAGGGCTTTCTTCCGCTATCGATTACTGTCGAGGAGCGGCACCGTTTGACGGTTCGTTCGCGTTTTGAGACTTTGAAGGGAGGGGATTGCTAGGGACGGTCAACGAGGATCTCAGATTGTGACGATTCAGGAGCAAAGGGGTCGGATTGAGACGTTTCGACAGTGAAGGCTTTTTGTCGAGGAGGACGAAGATCAGGGAGGTTTGCTAGGAGGACTTGATCATTGGGCAATGAGCGATTGGCGCTGCATGGAAAAGATTGTTGACCAGTACAAGAAGATGGATATAGGTGAGGAAGCCGAGGAGCTAGATCTGGATGAAACAGAACTTGATAATGTCACAATACAGGAGAGTCGGTCGTGCTATCCGGTTGTGGCCGCCTTGTTAACGGATAGAAAAATCAAGTTTCCAGTATTCAAAGAGCTTATGGCTTCTATGTGGAGGCCGGGGAAAGGCGTGTCGGTCAAAGAAATTGGTGATAAGAGATATCTTTTTCCTTTCTACCACATTGGATATAAAACGTGTTCTAGATGGTGGTTCGTGGCAGTTTGAGAGGAATTTGTTGAATCTAAAAGAAGTTGGACCTGATGATATTCCACATAAGATTTGTCTAAATGAAGCTGAGTTTTGGGTAAAGGTTCATAATGTCCCTTACAGCTTGATGAATTTAGGTACTGCTAGACGTATTGGAAATCTTATTGGTAAGTATGTCCGTTATGATGCTAACGAGTTTAGTGAAAAGTGGGAATCTTATATGCGAGTTAGAATGTGTATGGATGTGGAAAAACCTCTGAAAAAGGGTACCACTCTTAAAAAGGAGGGATTGGTCACTAGGTAGATTTTATGTATGAAAATTTGCCCAATTTCCGTTTTGTTTGCGGTATCATAGGTCATTTTGATAAATTCTGTCCATTAACATATGAAGAAAATCTGGTTTTGGAAAACATTTTTGGGGTACAACTTAGAGCTGGTAGTGGGGTGAAGACTAATCCTATAGGAGGAAATAAGTGGCTCGTGGATGGTGTTGAAGACTATTTAGTTGTGAATCAAGTTTGTCTAATGTGTTGTCGTAGTCTAGCCTTTATTATACTGCTGTTAGATTAATATCCAATGAGATCTTCTTGAGGTGTTCCACAAACATGATCACCCACAATTCAGCACTTGTCGTGTCACGCCCCGGGCTGGCCGGACACGCTAACAACCGCTGCACAATCCGATTAAGGCAACCGCAGTCTACCTCTCTCGAACCATGCAAGGCGTACATGAATACCATTCACACAAGTACATCCATAAAAAATCATAAATAAAGCATTTCAAAATACGCAGCGGAAAACAAATACATTTTTAAAGTCAAAGGCCACACAAGGCAAACATGAGCACACAGGCTCCCAAATCATTTATAGTTTAAAATAGTTTCCATGAGCATCATTTCATTTGTATCAAAATAGAATTGGAAGAAGCACAAACCACGTCTTCTCTCCATAGATCACCCGAAGCAATGGGATTAGGAAGCAAGCTCTAGCTTCTACCTGAAAACTGTGAAGTGGCCTCTCCCGTGAAGGAGAGGTCAGTACTTTGAAGCATTTGAAAAGTACAATGACAACTACACGGCATATAATCCGTGTTTCGAACACAAGACCCTCAACACAGGGTGATGCGATATTATGGGCATAACCTATAGCTACCCCATTTCAAATCACTTGTATAATATATATATATATATATATATATATATATATATATATATATATATATATATATACAAATCAAATAGCCGGCCCGTAGGCCCATTTGTATTTAAAAACAATCCCCTTTAAATAGCCCTTGGCCTATACTTGCATATAGCAACTTTGAGAGGTCACATTACTCCTAGTCTAAACTCAATTTCATCGAAAGGGCTACACGTTTTATTCTTTGTACTCATCCATATTGGACTTACAACCTTACAGGTGTATTCTTTCATTTTGGGCTTACACACCCAGTATAATATCTTTGATTCGCTTAGGGCTTACACACCTCGTATATGCTTCATTCGTTTAGGGCTTACACACCCCGTATAATACTTATTCGTTTAGGGCTTACACACCCCGCGTAATACTTATTCGTTTAGGGCTTACACACCCCGTATAACCTTTATCCATGTAGGGCTTACACACTCCGCATAATATCTTTTATTCGTTTAGGGCTTACACACCCCGTATAAGCTTTATCCATGTGGGGCTTACACACCCCGCGTAATATCTTTTATTTTTTTAGGGCTTACACACCCCGCATAATCTTTATTCAACTAGGGCTTACACACCCCGAATATAACCTTTATTCAACTAGGGCTTACACACCCTGAATATAATCTTTGCTCGACTAGGACTTACACACCCCGAATATATCACATAGCTTCTATATCTTTGTTTAGCCGTGGCTTCAACCTCAACAACACTTGTTGTATTCGAGTAATCATAATCTATCAACCTCGGGCTGGTCTTCATCAAGACTCCCCGGGTTGCTGTCACATAGTTCTGGGTAGACACCACCTGTAATACCCGAGATTAATTTAAGAGAATTAATAGTACTACTCATACCAACAGAGGTGCATCTCCTTTTAAGGAAGCTCATCATCCAAGAACTCCAAAGTTAAGCGTGCTTGCACGGGAGTAGTCTTGGGATGGGTGACCCCCTGGGAAGTTTCTCAGGGCGCGCATGAGTGAGGACAAAGTTAAGCGTGCTTGCACGGGAGTAGTCGTGGGTCCGTGTTCATTTAAAAGCACCCTTCCATATATCCCTGTGACTACTAATCACGATTATCGTAAACTCATAGTAAATCATTACGCCGTTCTAGGGCTTACCCTAACGTGTTATTTCATTATAGGAGAGCCACGCTCATTTATTATAATTACACCGTGCTAGAGCCTTGCTCTTAGTCACATTACAAGTCTCTGAGCAATCTCTATGCCTAGACTCAATTCATTTTGAGTAGCCTTTAAGGCCTACCCCTAATATATCTTGGAGCTCATATAGTTCAACCTTAAAGTATCTCTTAAGACTACTTGAGGCATAACTACTCACAATCCAATTTCTTAGGATTAGTTCTATCATTATTCGTATTAACATCCTTGATAGAGTATATATCTAGAGAGAAGTGAGAGCTAGAGAGAGAAGTGCAAGTAAATGCTTCAATAGAATGATTTTGTCACACCTACAACTACCTCCAGAGGAAGTATTTATAGGAAAAATACGGGCTGGGCTCCCAAGCCTTGGGCTTGGGAGGCCCATTTACAACTGGACCGCTATTGGGCCGAATACAATGTGTGTGGAAATGATTAAGTGTAAAATCTAGTTCTGTGAGGCTTTCGTGGCCGACGAGGACACGGCCGACGAGGGCACGGTCGACGAGGGCACGGCCGACAAAGGCACGGCCGACGGGGACACCCAGTTCCCTGGCTTCACGACCATATTTTGAGTTGGTCCCTCTTCGGCCGACAGGGGTCCTCTGGCCGACGAGGGCACCGCTTGGTAGCTTGAGCTTTCTGTTCTTCTGAGTATGTGGGTCCTGGAGCCTAGACCCATATACTCCATCAGGAGTCCCCCACTCTCTAAGCTGAGATGTAGACGAAGTGAAGGAGAGTAGATTTCTGTGCTTGATGCTCTTGGCCGGTGCGGGACCACGTTGGCCGTTCTCTGTCATGGCGTTGGTGGCCCTGTTCTAGGTTTGGCCGTTGCCTGCCCCTTGATATGGACGAGGAAGGTTGTCATTCCTTTGGTGTGCTGGTTTGTGGACGATGAGTGTTCTAGGATTCTTGGCCGAGGAAGGTAGTGTCTATTCTTGATCGTTGATGGTTGAACTTTCCTTTTGGGCCGACAAGGCCGTTGAGGTTGCGTTTTGTTTTGAGGACGATGAGCGTCCTTTGTTCTGGATGGCCGGTAAGGGTGTTATGCACCCCTTTTGGTCGTTGCTGATGACACCACGTGGCTTTGGGCGACAAGGCGCCATATTGCCCAAGGTTTTTGGGGACGATAGCAATGTCTGGTCGGAGATGGAGTTATAAGGACCTTGGAACCGTTGTGGTACATGGACGATGTGACCGCGCTTGTAGTCACCATTGTGTACTTTGTGCATTTTCGTTTCTCATTTTGCTTGCCATTCGTGAGACCGGTGTAGTCCCCCAGTCCCCCACTTCTTCAGGCCGAAGAGTGAGTGAGGGGTGAAGGAGTAGCTTGAAAACTAGGCTGAAGCGGGGTCCTCTGGCTATCCTTGGATCCAACCTTTTGGCGATTTCCTGCCCAAGGTAACCCTGTGGGAAAACCCTTGGACGCAGGTCGCTTTCAAAGGGTTATCATCAAGGGTTTAACGCAAGGGCCTCATGGCCGTTGGGTTCCTTTCCCTTGGGGTATTGTGGCTGTTGTAAAGTCTTCCTTTGCGTAATATGCATGGCCGCTTAAATGACCGACATGGGTGCAACATGGGTGGCCGTTGGCTGTGTTGGCCATTGTGGGTGTTATTTTCCCTTCCTTGCTCCGTAGAGCCTGCTTTGCTGGTGGGTCGCTGATCTGTGGAGGGGGTCTGGCCCATTGACAGAGTGGTGGCATCCCATTGGTGGGCGTTGGTGTGGCCACTAGGGTGATGCCACGTGTATTTACCGTTGGGAGGGGGCTATAAATACCCTCCCCGTTCCGAAGAAAGCCTTCATTTGCATCCTGAGCAAACGAAGTGCTGCCCAAAATTCTAGAGAGGTAAAGCCTTTTGCTGAGTGTTCTTCACCTCCTTCAAAACTTCAAGGTCAGTTCCTTAATCTTTTCTTCGATCTCTTACATATTTTGCTCCCTCTAGGCTTTGATCCAGTGTTAGTCACAAAAACACTTTAGATCTAAAGTAGATCCCCTTAGTGCCTTAGGAGTTGTTAAGATGAAAACCTTGAACGACGAGTATTACCCGTATGACGACGAGCCCTCCGTCAAGTCTCTTGACTACGACGTGATCGAAGAGTGTGCCGAGGAGATTGAACACTTGAGCTCGTATAAGTCTGGAGATAATGTGGATGAGGAGGACGAGGACGAAGGGTCCGCCTCGTCATCTGAGGGTGAGGACGTAGGGGTCTCCCGCGTAATGACCGAGGCGTCTGCCTCTACTACCATTCTGTGCCCGAAGCCGGTGTCTGTTGTGAAGGGGGTACCGCGGCCAAAGAAGAACAGGCGGCCGAAGAAGGGCCCGGGTTTATCTTACCTAGATCTTACCAACATTTTCCTTATCAAGCCGGAGAGCAGCGCTACTGATTATTTGGTCGCACAGATGTACGTGGGGCCGTTTGGGAGGGTTAGGGCGCCTAGGCCGATGGACCACGTGCTCAATCCGCCGTCGGGATACTTCGGAGTGTATCCGATGAGCTTTGCCAAGGGGCTAAGGTTTCCCCTTCACCCCTTCATCAAGGAATACTTGGACATAGTGGGGCTCCCTCCGGCCTTGCTGACCCCTAATAGCTACTCGTTGATGGTGGGGTTCCTCCTCCACTGTGTTGAATTAGGTTACAGGTCGACAACGGCCCTATTTATGAACCTTTATCAGATTGGCCGAGGGAGCCATAAAAATTGCGCCTGCTACGCCACTCTGCAGCAGCTTCCGAAGAAGAGGACTTTCACGGACTTGCCTTCATCCATACATGGTTGGAAGAGCAAATTTGTCTTTGTGTCCCTGGGCGAGGGTGGAACTGAATTGCCCTCCGTCGGCCATGATGGGAGGTTCAATCTTCATGACCCGCCGAAGAGTTCGATCCTAGATGCTCAGGTGGAGGCGTTCTTTGAGGGGGGACCGAGGAGTGTGAAGGATTACATCACGGAGTACAAGATGACCGCTATCGGCTTCTTCAGATACTTCGGGTATGGTGACAAAGAGGACGACGTCCAACTGTGGCCGAAGATTACCACTACCTTTGAGGAGGCCGACGGCCCCGATCTGGGCGTCCCTGCCGAAGCTGATGGTAATACTTCCTACGGCGTCCTCGCTTTGTTTTATTCTTTTACTTTGCTAACTGGTTTCTTTGTTGTGTAGATTTTGTAATGGATCGCTGGTCAGTGATGAACAAGGCTGCTGCGAAGGCGAAGGCGGAACTGGCCGCCAAGGAGGCCGCGGCGAAGGCAGCTGCAGGTGGTGATGTGACGAAGAAGCCACCCCCCCACCGAATAAAAAGCGGCCGACGGATGATTCTCGGAAGAAGCTGACTGAGGCCGGCATGCAACCCGCCAAGAAGTCCAAGAAGGCTTCGTCTTCCGCCGTTGCCGATGAGGTCGGCGCTCTGACCGTCCCGATTGTGGACGAAGGGGGATCCGGTGCTGCTGCTGCCCTCGTGGATCTTACCTCTGGTCTCTCCGGGGATGTTTCTCAACCCCTCCCCCTCGCTTAGGATTCCCGGCCGAAGCGGTCCGGCAAGGAGGTGGCTACGGCCACTTATAAGATGGAGGTTGAATACCCCAAGGACGGGGGTGTCTTCAACGTTGACGGCCACAGTGTGCTCTCTCAGGCCATTCCGGCCAAGGACCGGGTTTATCTTGACAAGCTCGGCGATGTCAAGATATACGACGGTGGGATGGACCTTGTCGTCCAGGTAAATCTTTTCGTCCTTAGCTTTGTCGTTTCCTTTGATGTTTTTACGAACTTGTCTGATAGTGTTTTGTGTTACAGGGTGCCTTCATGCTCATGGAGAGCAACAAGAGGCAACAACGGGAGATTGCCCGTTTGAAAGAATTTGAGCAGAAGGCAGCCTCGGCCGATGAGGCCATGAGCTGCTTGGGGAGGCTGCGAGAGGACTTTGCGGCCTTGCAGAGGAGGGCCGATGAGACCGATGCGGCCAAGGACGAGGCCCTGGCCAAACTTGCCGAAGAGAGGGACGCCCGTGAGGCTGATCATCGGCGGGCCGATGATGCCGAGAGGGCCAAAGCCGAAGCCGAGGCTGCAGCGGTGAAGGCCGCTGATGGTGTTGTGGAGAAGTTCTTGGCCGAAGGCTGGAAAGCCGAAGAGCACCTGCTCTGGTGCTATGAGGTCGTAGCGGCCAAGCTCGAGGACTGGGGGCAAAACTCCCCTGCCGGCCAAGAATATTTTGAGCGCGAGATGTCCGTGTATTACAACATGGGCCAGCATCAGATGCAGATGCTCCTTTATCGGCGGCTGAGTCGCGCTTTCAAAGCCTTGAACTATACTCGAGGGTGGGCCAGGCGGAACCTACAGCTTCCCAAGCTGATGAAGGATCCAGAGGAGCAGATCAAACTTCCCCTTTGCGACAGGCAGGCTCCAATAGATAGTTCCGGCCTCGGCGAACCAGACTATGGTGAAGATGATGTCTTGGCCGACACCGCTACTTCCGCTGTAGAGGACGGCTTAGATGCCGAGACCGGGGATGGTGTCGAGTTCGTCGTTGACCAGGACGTTGCGGGTCATGCTGCCGATGAGGGTGCTCAGGAGGCCTGATCGTCCATAACTGATTTTGCTTTGTAATTAGTAGTTTTTGTTTACCGTCTGAATGTAATGGCCGAAGCGCCCCCATGTAATGACTTTATGAATGAAATGTGTTTCCGGCCTTATTCTGTCTTCTCGTCGTCTTGTTCTCCCTTTACTTTTGTTCTCAAGTTTTCCAAAATTCGTCTAAGTGTTTGGAATTGGGACTTAGTTAATTTTCTAAGTATCAAGGCTTCAAGTGAGTGGGTGTTCGCATCGTCTTGGCATCACGCCCCCTTTCACTTTTGCCCGAGACTTTGGAAAACTTCCTAAGTGTTGAACCAAATACCACACTTGGTGATCTAGTCGGCCCTGTGTTCTTTTCGGCCCTTTTGTTCCCATGCCCCCGTCTAAACAGGAAGTCACATCTGGTTTCTGTAGTCGTAGCCGGTAAGGGTGTGAGTGTGATGGCCGAAGCGCTCCCCTATGGGACTTGACCTTTTGATTGAATGGATTGCTTTTGTCCCCTTCGGCTTTAAATGTTTTTGTTTCTTGCCTTCGTTATTCCAACTTTGAAATTTGTCTGTGTCAAACCAGAACATAGATAACTACCGCCCTTTACCAGGGCCGAGGCGGGCACCTGCAAGTGTTTGAGTGCCCGCTTCGTCTTGAGGCTCTCCCCTCGTTATTCAATACTTTGGAGATTTCTCTAAGTGTTAGGCCATGTAGTTTCCTCTGCTTAGTACTGCCGTCGGCCAAGTTGGGCGGTGTGGCCGATGAAGGTACTCGTGTGTTGCGCACCCGAGTGCTTGCTTTTTCCTTCGCATTTGCTTTCTTCAAAAAATCCTCTAAGTGTTTGACATTCACTTAGGCAATTTTCTTCAAAAAAATTCTAAGTTTTTGAAATTCACTTAGGCAATTTTCCTCCCCGTTCTTCGCTTCGTTTTGGGGATGTGTCTTGTCTTTTGCCTTTGGGATTGTTCTAAGTGTTCATCCTAAGCAGCCGCCTCGGTTTTAGCACCCTTAACGGCCAGAGAGAATGGTGTGGCCGGTAAGGGGTTGCCACCAGTGTGTTCAGCTTTCCCGCGGGTGTTTTAGTACCCGCTTCGTCCTGGACCTCCTTTCCGGTGTCCAACTCCAGGATGGTGTAAAGTGTCAAGCTGGGATTCTTGGTTTTCATGCTAAGTGTTGGCACTCCAGTCGGTCATGGCTGGTGGAGGTTACTACCCTCGTTTCACCCAACCACTTGGTTAGGATTCTATAGGTGCACGCTCCGTCCTTGACACTTTCCTCTTAGCGGGTGGCCGCTTCGGCCGAGTTACCTGTTGGTAGTGTTACCTTTGTATTCAACTGATATGTACTTAGCCAAATGTGTGGCTTGATTTGTGGGGATTTATTTTTACCGCTCGAGGCCAGCAGGTGCGCACGGTCCTCGACTTCCCTCTTTTTTTTTGTTCCCTATTTCGGGGAGTGTCCTTCTTTCAGGCTTCGGCCAAAGGGGTCGATAGTCCTCCGGCTGGTTTGGACTTCGTTTATAACGTCCATGATCTCAGGGGGGGTCCCGTCGCCTATTTATGACGCGGGCTAGACTTTTGGTTGGTTTCCAATGGCTGTCGTTGCCCAACCCTGAGTTTGGGGATTTTGTCACCTCGGCCATGATTTCAGGCCTGTCGTCCTGCGATCAGGCGTGTGGACGACGCGGTGAACTTCCCATTTCAAGACGCGGGCTGTTTGCGGGCCCATCGTCCTGGGGACGTCGTCGACCCTGCCCGAGTGTTTCGCTCCGAGGGGCCGGTACGACGTGCTCTTTCAGCTAGGCCTAAACCTTTCGCTGATGCAAAATACAATGGAGCATACCTGAGCCTTTCGATCTAAGGCTGCAGATGCGAAGCGCCACATCGGCCATGCCTGAGCCTTTCACTCTAAGGTGGCCGATGAGGGCGCCCGTTAATGTTTTACTCAAATCCCAAGAAATCAAAGGGAACATGATTTTTATTCATAAGTGGCTCAAGGCCGGGGGTGGTGTTCAATCAATAACCCGTCAAGGTGTGAGGGCTTCGCCGGCTGCACCTTCTTCGGATTATTGATAAAACTTCACCAGATGGTGTACATTCCACGTTCGTGGTACATTGGTCTCATTTGGGCGTTTAAGCTTGTAGGTGTCGGGTTTCACCACGACACTGACGATGTAGGGACCTTCATACTTTAAGGCTAGCTTGCCCCCTTCCGTCGGCTGACTTGTTTCCCTTCGGCGGAGGACGTAGTCCCCCACTTGGAATTCCCGGGAACGTACCTTGGCGTCATAGTATGATTTCACTTGACGTCGGTAGTTTTCTGCTCGGATGAATGCTTGTTCGCATCTCTCTTCGGCAAGGTGGAGGTCGATCTTCATGTTTTCCTCGTTGACCTCAGGGTCATACTGCTCCACCCGTCGGCTGGGAATGGCGACTTCCGTGGGTGCCTTTGCTTCAAAGCCATAGCACAGGGCAAAAGGTGTCTCACCTATTGCCCTCCTTGGCGTAGTACGATAGCACCATAGGATGTTGGGGAGCTCGTCGACCCAACTTCCGCCTGCATCCTGGAGCCTCTTCTTCAGCCCCTCCATTATAGTTCTGTTGGCGTTCTCAACCTGCCCGTTGCCCTGAGGGTAGGCAACGGAGGAGAAACAGTGCTTTATTCCCCATTCTCGAAGGAGCTCCTAGAAGGGCGCCGCTTCGAACTGGGTGCCGTTGTCGGATATGATTTCTTGGGGGACGCCAAAGCGGGTGAGAATGTTCTTGTGGACGAACTTCTGGCACCTAGCCCCTGATGATGAAGTAGTCGACTGCGACGATGATGTAGCGGTTGTTGCCAGTAGCTCTGGGTAGTGGGCCGACCAGGACAATCCCCCACCTTGAGAATGGAATGGCAGTGCTGACGGGGGCGTAGTTGACGGCTGGCCGACCAGGGGCCTTCTGGAGCACCTGGCACGTGGTACATTTCCTGGAAAGATCTGCACAATCCCGCGCCATCGTCGGCCAGAAATAGCCCTGGACGACGAGACGTCGGGACATACTGAAAGGGCCCTGGTGTAAGGAGCAAACACCGCAGTGAACTTCCTCCATGGCCACTTCAGCCTCGTCCTAGTGCAGGCATCGGAGGAGAGTGCCGTTGTAAGATCGCTTGTATAGCTTGCCATCCTCAATAGTGTAGCTTGGAGCCCTAAGCTTGGCGAGCTTGGCCCTCTCCTCGTCCAGGGGTAGCTCCCCCATGGCGATGAAGGTGGTGATGTCGAAGATCCAGTCCTCCGGCCGCTGTTGAATGCACAAGATGGGGCTGGCATGGATGCTGGACATGCTCAACTCCTCGATCTTGGCTATTTTGGAGATGTGCTCCGGAGTATCCGAGCTGAGCTTGGAGAGGATGTCGGCCTCGGCGTTCTCGGCCATTGGGATCTGTGTGATCTCGTGGGTTTCGAACGCCTTCAGCAACTCCTCTGCTGCCTGTTTGTATTGCTTCATCCGGCCTTCCTTTGCTTCGTACGTACCCTCAACCTGGCCCACTACCAGCTTGGAGTCGCACCTGATTCTGATGTGCTTGGCTCTGAGGCCAGCGGCAAGTCTGAGGCCGCTGAGGAGGGCCTCATACTCGGCTTCGCTGTTGGACACCCTGAAGTTGAAGCGGATGGCATAGTAAGCTCTGAATCCTTCAGGGGAGATGAGGACGACGCCGTCCCGCATGATTTCGCGGCCGACGAGCCGTCGGTGAAGAGGATCCATGTGTCATCTGGCTCCGGCCCGGGGGTAGTCGTGGTCGTCTCCCTTGCTGTGCATTCGGTGACAAAGTCGGCCAAGGCTTGCCCTTTGATAGATGGCCTTGGCTTGATCTCAATTTGGAATTGGCTGAGGAAGATCGCCCATTTCACCATCCTTGAGGAGCTAGTGGGGCTCCTCATGAGCGCGCCAAGGGGCTGCTGGGTCAGTACGTGGACGGTGTGGGCCTGGAAGTAGTGCCCCAGCTTTTTCACCGTGTGGACGATGGATAGCACCGTCTTCTCAATGGGGGAGTACCTGAGCTCGGCCTCCCTGAGTGTTTTGTTGATGTAAAATATGGCCTTCCGCACCCCTTCGTCCTCGCGGATGAGCACAGAGCTGATAGCCGACGCGCTCACCCCCAAATAAAAGAAAAGGGTTTTGCCGGCCTTGGGTTTGGAGAGCACCGGCAGGGACGAAAGGTACCCCTTCAGTTCTTCAAATGCTTCATGGCACTCCGTCGTCCACTTGAAGCTGTTTGCTTTGCGCATGATCCGGAAGAAAGGGAGTGTGTAACACCCCGGCCCCGTAGGCCCCGAGGTAGTTACTTCGGGCCTCTACGGGGCCGGGGTGTTACAAATGGTATCAGAGCAACCCTGCGACAGTGTGTTGACCCGTTGGATATCGGGCGGGCACTTAGTGGGGCATGATTCTAGGGTTTGATTGAGATAGTTAAGGGCGCAACGAGGACGTTGCGATCCTAAGTGGGGGTAATTGTAATACCCAAGATTAATTTAAGAGGATTAATAGTACTACTCATACCAACACAGGTGCATCTCCTTTTAAGGGAGCTCATCACCCAAGAACTCCAAAGTTAAGCGTGCTTGCACGGGAGTAGTCTTGGGATGGGTGACCCCCTGGGAAGTTTCTCAGGGCGCGCATGAGTGAGGACAAAGTGCGCGGTAAAGGCTCGTGGTGGTTTGTGAGGACAGTACTAGAGGTCTAGAGTAACTTCCTCGGGTCCGTGTGGGGCCCCGGGGTGTTACAAATGGTATCAAAGCAACCCTGCCACAGTGTGCTGATCCGTTGGATATCGAGCGGGCACTTAGCAGGGGAAAAAGATTCTGGGATATGATTGAGATTGGTTTATGGGCGCAACGAGGACGTTGCGATCCTAAGTGGGGGTGATTGTAATACCCGATATTAATTTAAGAGGATTAATAGTACTACTCATACCAACAGAGGTGCATCTCCTTTTAAGGGAGCTCATCACCCAAGAACTCCAAAGTTAAGCGTGCTTGCACGAGAGTAGTCTTGGGATGGGTGACCCCCTGGGAAGTTTCTCAAGGAGCGCATGAGTGAGGACAAAAGTGCGCGGTAAAGGCTCGTGGTGGTTTGTGAGGACAGTACTATTGGTCTAGAGTAGCTACCTCTGGGTTTGATTGAGATAGTTAAGGGCGCAACGAGGACGTTGCGATCCTAAGTGGGGGTAATTGTAATACCCAAGATTAATTTAAGAGGATTAATAGTACTACTCATACCAACAGAGGTGTATCTCCTTTTAAGGGAGCTCATCACCCAAGAACTCCAAAGTTAAGCGTGCTTGCACGGGAGTAGTCTTGGGATGGGTGACCCTCTGGGAAGTTTCTCAGGGCGCGCATGAGTGAGGACAAAGTGCGCGGTAAAGGCTCGTGGTGGTTTGTGGGGACAGTACTAGAGGTCTAGAGTAACTACCTCGGGTCCGTGTGGGGCCCCGGGGTGTTACAGAGTGACCTCTCGGCTGACTTGGAGAGGAAACGGCTCAGGGCCGTCAGGCGCCCCGTTAGCCGCTGTACCTCCTTGACGTTGCGGGGCGGCTCCATGTTGATGATAGTATGTATCTTCTCCGGGTTTATTTCAATGCCTCTCCGGCTGACCATGTAGCCGAGGAATTTGCCGCCTTGGACGCCAAAGGCACACTTCTTGGGGTTGAGGTGGAGTTTGAACTCTTTCATGATTTCAAAAATTTCCTGGAGGTCATCAGCATGTGTGGTGGCTCGCCTGCTTTTGACAATCACGTCATCGACGTATGCTTCCATCGTCTTCTCAGCGTCATCTTCATGCATGAAAATCTGGTGGTACCCTCTGAAGGCGTCAAGGAACGACATCAACTCGCATCCCGCCGTCTCGTCCACCAATTGATCAATGTTGGGGAGAGGGAACGGGTCCATGGGGCACGCCTTGTTCAGGTCAGTGTAATCAACACACATTCTGAATGTCGGCGGTTTTTGGGCGAGGACGACGTTGGCTAGCCACGTCGGGTACTTCACCTCCTTGATGTGGTTGATTGAGAGGAGCATGGTGACCTCCCTCTTGACGAAGTCTCACCTGTCGGCGGACAAGTAGCATCACTTCTGCTTGACAGGCGTGGAGGCCGGATCGACGGTCAGCCGGTGGGTGATCACCTTCCGGCTGATGCCTAGCATGTCGTCCGGGCCCCACACGAAGATGACGGCGTATGACCGTAGGATGAGGAGGATGGCGTCTCGTTGGTCCTGCGGGAGTTGCTTCCCGATTTTGAGGACCCGCTCCGGCCGAGAGGTATCCAGGGGGACCTCCTCGACCTCTTCGGCCGGTTCAGCATGCGGTCGCTCCTCGTCCTTGGCAACGGTCGCTGTGATGGTGTCTATTCTCTGTCCTTCCCTTTCGGCCGGCCTCGTTAGCTTGAGGTAGCATGCCCTGGCAATCCTCTGATTTCGTCTGGCATAACCGATGCCGCCACTGGTGGGGAACTTCAAGAATAAGTGCTTCATGGAGATGATGGCCTCCAGGTCCTCCAGTGCTGGCCGCCCCCAAATCAGGTTGTGGGCGCACTGAAGGTTGACCACCATGAACTCCATGTCAATTTTGGCGCGATGGGAGCCGTCGCCGACCTCCACGGGGAGGATTATCGTGCCTTCAGCGTCGATAGAGTCCCCGGTGAAACCGGACAACGGTGTCCTGATCGGCCTCAGCAGAGCTTTGTCCAGCTTCAGCTGCTTGAAGGTGTCCAGGTACATCACGTTGACGGAGCTCCCCGTATCGATGTAAGTGCAGTGGATGATGGAGTCACCGATCTCACACCGGATGACGAGGGCGTCCCTCTGTGACTCCGTACCCGGAGGCAGATCCTTGTCGGTGAAGGTGATCGCCTCCGTTCGTTGCTTCTTCGGCTGGGGGGGAACGTGGGACACCTCCCCAATGTAAAGGGATTGGGCCCATTTCTTCCTCTGGGTGACGGAGCCCCCCCGGTATTCCCACCTACGATGAGGTAAATATGGTTCTTCTTTGGTAGAGGCTCCTCAAAATCTTCGTCGTCACTGAGCCTACCGATCTCCTGCTTCTTCGTGGAGGGTTCGACCCCAGGTTTGCCGGTGTTCACCCACGTATTTTTGTGTGGGCCACCTTTAACAAATTGGGAGAGTTCCCCCTGACGAATCAGGCGCTCGATGGCTTTCTTCAGCATGATGCAGTCGTCGGTGTTGTGTGAGGAGTTCTTATGGAACCAGCAGTAGGTGCCGCCTTGCTGGATTGCAAGGACTTCCTCCATCGGCCGAGAAGCTTGTTCAATGAGGCCATGCTTCTCGGCATAGTTGAGGATGGTGCTGACCGGGTGTGTGAGGGGGACCCCCGGCCGTTCCAACCTCGGCCGCCAATGGCAGTCCTTCTTGCTTTGTCCACCAGAGCCGTGACGGCCCTGAGCACCCTGGCCGGCCAGGGATGCTCCCGGGTCCAGCGAAGGATTTGTCTTCTTGGAGGGGTGGCCTCCATCGTTTTTGTGGTTGTGGAGCTCGTCCGCATCAGCGTACAAGCTCCCGCGCTGAAGCGCCTTTGCATATGACCTCGGAGGGTCGGTGATGAGGCTCCTGGCATACGGGGAGGTGCGGAGGGCTCCCTGGTAGAGGATGAGGAGGGTGCGCTCATCGGCCCCCTCGGCCTCTTCGGTCTCCCTTGTCCACCGATCAATGAATGACCGGAGGGGTTCGTCATGTTGCTGCTTGACGAAGAGGAGATGGATGAAATACTTCTTCGCACGCTTCCTCCCGGCAAAGTGGGTGAGGAAGCGCTGGGCAAGGTCCTGCCATGAGTCTATACTTCCTTTGGGAAGTGCATTGAACCACTCGTACGCCGGCCCCTCAAGAGTGGAGAGGAACCAACGACAGAGATATTCATCCGACGCGTTCACCATCAGCATGTTGTTCTGATAGCGGCTGAAGTGCTCGTGGGGGTCTGATCGGCCGTCGTAGGACTTGATGGCGTTTCCTCTGTACTTCTCCGGGATGGGGGCCGAGAGCACCCTGTTAGCGAAAGGGGTCTTGGTCCTCACCTAGATGACGGGGTCACCTCGTCCTTCGCCCAACTCCCTCTCAAGGGCGCTGACCTTTTTCATGAGAGCATTGAGGCCAGGATCGTTGGAGGCGCCGGCCGTGGGAATGTTCGCCGATTGTCTGGCCTCCATCTGGGCCAGCCTCCTCTCCAGTTGGGCGATAACCTCATTCCGAGGGTCTCTGGCAGCCGCAATGGCGCCCTGCTGGTTCTGCATGCGCACCTCGTGGGCCGCGTTGATCTGGTGGCGCACATCGTCTTCGTGCAGCTTTCCTTTGCCTTTGTTTAGGTGGGGCTGGTCCGCTGTCCGGGACACAGACCCCAAGCTTTCCCTTGGAGAGCCAGGCCGACGCTCACCAATCCGTCCCGCCATCCTCTCCGAAACCGGACGACGGCGCGTGTCACCCAGCCTATTGAAGGCAGAGGCTTTTCCACGCGCTGGGGTCTGTCCAGGCCGAAGAGGGGAAGCAGGGTGGGAGTGAGACGACGCCGTGTCCTGGGCTATCACCCCCTCATCGTTGCCTAACCTGGTGGCCAACGGTTGGGGCTGAGGAGGTGGAGTGACGTTCCCCCCAGTCCTTGGCAAGAGTCTGCTGAGGACGGTGGGGTTCTGAGCCAAGCTAGCGATGATGACCGACAACGTGGCCTAAACCTGTGGATCCACAGACGGATAAGCCGCGACCATAGGCTGGGCCGGGGCGTGGTCTGTCTTCTCTGCGCGCTTCTTGTCCAGGCCGATGCGGGCATCAGGGGCACCACCGTCGTGAGGTTGATGGCCTCATGGAAGACGTCCCCTCCTCCGACCTGGTCGGCCGTGGCGTCCTCCTCCCACTACCTGGTCTCCTGATCCTCAGGGTTGGCCTTGCTGACGAGGTTGCGGTTTGACTTGGTTCTTCCCATGATCAGTGGTTAGCTGTGCTTGGTAGCGACGAAGGGTGCTAACTTGATTGTTCTAGCTCTCAACGAGAGCACCAAATGATAGAGTATATATCTAGAGAGAAGTGAGAGCTAGAGAGAGAAGTGCAAGTAAATGCTTCAATAGAATGATTTTGTCACACCTACAACTACCTCCAGAGGAAGTATTTATAGGAAAAATACAACTGGACCACTATTGTGCCGACTACAATGTGTGTAGAAATGATTAAGTGTAAAATCTAGTTCTGTGAGGCTTTCGTGGCCGACGAGGGCACGGTCGACGAGGGCACGGCCGACGGGGACACCCAAGTTCCCTGGCTTCGGGACCATATTCTGAGTTGGTCCCTCTTCGGCCGACGGGGGTCCTCTGGCCGACGAGGGCACCACTTGGTAGCTTGCGCTTTCTGTTCTTCTGAGTATGTGAGTCCTGGAGCCTAGACCCATATACTCCATCAATCCTGACTGGTATCTTAATGCTTGCTGGATTAACCTTGGAACGATCAAGTTCTCTATTCATGTTGCCTATCTACACCTCGTTAAGATACAAATCATAGGCAAATCATAAGTCTAGGATCGATTCATCAATCTAGTAACCTCAGGTTCTCCCTTAAGGAATGCCCAAAACATAACTTAATTTTCGTTTCCTTACAGTCATGCTAACTGTCTCATCTCACACAACGCTCCCCATGGAAGCGACCCAATATTCGCCCATTAGCCATTGCTACAGGAAGGACTCCCACGTATCAAGTAACAGTCCCAATTCTCGTGGGATTTTTTTAAATAAGTAACCATCTTTGGCTCTAAAGTTCGCCTCACGTACTCGTGTTGCCCACCCATAGGTGGATGGATATAACACTAAATCTCAATTTAGTTCTTCGGATTATTTGTTATCCCTTCGTGAGTTCTCGATACTCATACCATAACGAGTAAAATCTAGGGCAAATTAGCTAGGTGTTTCGACCATTATATTGGTCTCATTTGTATCATATTATATTACTCAGTGATAATCAATCGCTGGTTCCACCCATTATCTAAGTCTTACATAGATTCATCGCTAACAATTTCTTACGTCAAGCTTTAATGCCCCATTCATATGTTATATAATATTCACGGTTCTTCTTACCGATGATCTTGCCCTCTCTTTAGGCAACACTTGTTCTTATTACTCAACTTATTCATTTAAACCTCACAGCGTAGGGCCTTGCCCTTATTTCTCTCGAGTCCTCAATTTCTAGAGTAATAGCCAACCCTGGCACTATGTTTCTCAAATCATCCTTTATCAAGGATATATCCTATGGGTTCTAATCGTACTCAACGATATCAAACCTTACACTCAATTTCCTTTACTCACTACTACCGTTATATAGTAATATGTATCGACCGTCGTATCATTTCCATTTACAAGTGTCCCTCTCACATTTGCTAACCACGTCTCCGTAATAAGGATGATTCTACCATCCTCCCACATACCTTTAATGTTCCTACACCTCAAGTCAATGCAAGACACACTCACCTTCATAACGATACATTTCAAGGCTCAAAAGATGGCTCGGGCTCAAAACAGACGAAAGCCGTCCGGCTTACATGAAAGTCGCCTGGTTTTCATACCTACACAAAGTCCCCGGTTGATTTTCTCCACAAGCCGTCCGGTTTCCATGAAAGTCGGCTAGTGATTGGCAGCGCAGTTTAGTTAATCATATACAACCCAAAAGCCGACCGGTCTTTGCCAAAAGCCGGCCGGGTTTTTCTGCCGTAGATTAATTCGATTTAATTTACCCCAAAAACCGGTCGGGCTTTGCCAAAGCCGGACGGTTTTTGTGTATTCCCAAAGCTTCACGAGAAATATTTTACGTAAGCTGGCCGGTTTTTGCAAATACCGGCCGGTATTTGGCGCCAAACAATTTTTCCAATTAAATCAATGCACAAGCCGACCGGGTTTTACCCAAACCGCCCGGCTTTTACCATTTTCAAAAAAACGCTTTACGTTTTCCTTGCCAAAACCGGCCGGTTTTCCCCTAGGCCGGCCAGCAATTGACCCCCGGAACACTTATGACTTAAATATGCATTTAAATCAAGTTTTTAATAAGGGTTACCTGTAGCGGTGGACATGTCCATGCAAGAAATTGTCCCCTCCTCGTGTAAACTCATCGTTGAGTTCTTCTTTGATTTGTGGAGTGTATGTTGCTCACGTTATCCCCTCTAGGTCATGTGCTCGTTTGAGATGTCCCTGCTAGGTTCATATCTTCTATGGTTCCTCCATTAGCCCCCGAACACTACTTGAATAATAGCTATTTGTTGCGGTCATTTTTGCTTATTTGCTGCGGTTATGAACCGCAGCAATTGGCAGGACAGCAAAAAGTAGGCAATAATATTTGTTGCGGTTCCGAACCGTAGCAAATAGTTATTTTAAAAAAAATGAATTTTAACAGAACCGCAGCAAATAGCTCCGTAGAAGAAATTAATTTTAACTTGTTGCTGCGGTTTAGAACCGCAACAAATACTCTCTAAAATATTGGTAGATTCTTTTGGTTTTACAATACTGCTCCGTATTAAAATTTACAAAGCTGGGTTTTTACCAAAATATATGTCGTATACAAAATAGAAGAAGCAAGCTATACAATACATAATCAACACAAATCAAAATTATAATTCGAAGAAGTATCAAGTTATATACATCACTAAAATCCCTAATGATCGAATACACAAATTACAAGAAAAATTGATCGATCCTTTGGCGCCCAATCCAACCCTTTGGCTGCAATCACCCGTTCTCTTCCCTCCATAATGGTCCCACCCGCCACTTTAATCAACTCCAAAACTCCAAAAGATACTTCAAATATGCAGCCAAAAATCTTCACTTGAATAAAACCTTAAACCTCCAAAATGTTTTGGTGCCTGCATGCCGGGAAAAATAATCATTCTCAATAGATATAATCCATGCTTTTAAGCATTACAAGCTCATATTTTTAGTATACATGCCTTTTTATAATTCACTTGGTACTTGGTTCAAACTCATATGTAAAATTTAAAAAAGTACTTGGGCATGTCTGATTATTGCTTTTTGCAGATAAACACCAACATGTTTTCAAACCCTTGCCATTTTTTCATTTGCTGCCATTTTCCATGTTTCAAACACAACCTTAAAGAATTAATTGTAATTTAAATTTTCCATTTTCCATGTTTCAAACACAATATTATTTTATTGTGTTCAAATTAATTGTAATTTAATTAATGAGTCTTTGTATTTAATTAGATTAGCTGAGAGAGAATTAGGCCCAAATTTAGTGCTCTTAATTAAAGCCCACACGTCTAAGCTGCTTTCCTTATTGTAATAGGGCTGGCCGAACCACTCCCTATAAATACAGAAGGAGTTGGTCGAAATCAACTCTAAGTCTCTACACATTGTGTTCCGCATATTATTCTCTGTAGAACCAGTAGACTAGAATTTCTCTCTCTAGCTTATACGTTCGAGTATCGTGTAATTGTTCTTCATGGATTCATCATTCTATATACGCGGTATACGTTATTGGTGAAATTTCTCTTCTACTGTTTTAATTCTTCCAATTATTGTTAGATTATTCGACTGTTGAAATTTGGGCATATCTCACACAATTGGTATCAGTGCCTCGGCGCAATTCTGTTCATGAGAATCCTCGAATTTTTCTGGAACTAATTTGATCAAAATCATAATTTTTATTCAGATTAATTGTTAGATCTATTCTTGGAAACTTACGGTTTTAGAAGGCAACTGGAATTTGGAAAGTTACGGAAGAAGAATCCCAGTATAATTTGAAGTTACCATAATCTCGCTGATCCGAAATCCTAAAGATTTCGCATATCCGAAATCTTAAGCAGGTCCGAAATCCTTAGATTTCGAAGCTCCGAAATCTTAAACTCTGCAGGTCACCGAAATCTTTTTATTTTTTTTCGAATAGTTCTCGCCTTAAAGATCAAAAACAGTCATGGAAGCATACACACTTGGAAGTGATTCAAGACCTCCTCTGCTCAGAAGGGGAGAATTTGCTGTCTGGAAATTTCGTTTCCTCAATTTCATTCGAAGCCGAGACAATGGGAAGAACATTCTTATCTCTCTCAATGAAGGACCACTCGAAGTGTGGGTTGATGTTCCAGCCATCACAACAAATAATCCTCCCACACCAGCAGGTAAAACATTGAAATCTGAGGATGATTACACTGAACCCGAGAAACTGAGAGCAAAGGCTGATCTACTTGCTGGCACTTATTTGCTGCAAGCCATCCCCAATGACTTGTTTATGCAAATTGATAGCCTTACAACTGCCAAGGATTTGTGGGATGAAATTCATCAAATCATGCAAGGCACTGATGTTGGAATCAAATCCAAACGAGCACACACCCTGACTGCATATGATTCCTTTGCTGCTAGACCTGATGAAGAGCTGGAAGACACCTATCAACGTTTTCTCATGGTTCTTAACGAGATGAAGAAGATCAACATCCGCAAAACCAATATGGAAGTTAACCTTCGCTTCTTGAGGTCTCTGAAGCCCGAATGGAAGAAAACAGCCAAACGAATCAGACAAAACAAAGACCTAGATGAGCTGACCATCCACAATCTCTACGACTGTCTAGGTGAATTCTCAGAGGATATTCGTGAAAAAGTCAATTCTTCATAGGGAAAGAACATTGTTGACACACTTGCCCTCCTTACATCTTAGAAAAAGAAGAAAGAAAAAGGTCCAAAAATTACCTTTGAAGATGACTTATCCGATGAAGAGAAGAACATGTCTGATCCTGACTCTGAGATTAATGAACTGAAGAAAGAGCTGGCCTTGCTGACCAACATGACGAGGAGAATTAACAAGAAGTTCACAAGATTCAGAAATCCTGCTACAAACAACAAACAAAGAACTTCTTCCACTAACTACTCTGAAAGGGTCAACAAACTATCTAATAAGGTAGTCAGCAGTGACCCAATGAAGTGTTTCAAATGTGGAAAGCCAGAACACTTTGCTAAAGAGTGCCACTCTGCCAAGAAGAAGGACTTCAATTACTATATGCAGAAGGCACAACTTGCTAAATAAAAGGAGCAAGGAGTTGTCCTAATGGCTGGTCATGATAGCTGGCTCGAAGATTCTGAAGATAGTGAGCTAGAGAATTTGGCACTGATGGCAAGGGTAACCAAATCGGGAAGTGAAAGTTATGACTCTGGAGAAGAAGACAATGTTGCTACATCTGCTGAGAATGAGGTAAGTAACCTAAACTCTTTAATTTCTCAACAAAATGACAAGATGAAAGAGTTAATCACTTCTCTTAAAAGAGAGAAAAACAAAATAAAAGAACTTGAAGACAGACTTGCTAATAATCAAAAGGTTCTGGAAAAACAAGTGTTGGAAGGAGCATTTGAAACTACTCGCTTAAAAGATTCACGTGATAGAGTTTCTAAGTTAGAGTCAGAAGTAACTAAGCTTAAGCAAACTGTTAGTGACTTAACTAAGGAACACGATGAGAATAAACGACAACGTTCTGAAGCTGTTATTCGCTATGATCTTATTAACAAAGAACGAGGTCAACTTTACTCTAAGATAAAGGAGTTAGAGGATATCTTAGCCAAGAAAGGTCAAACCGAACAGACAATTCATCTTTTGAATAGTAAAATCAAGGATACTCAGTTTTACAAGCCTAGAGAAGGATTAGGCTTTCAAAATCCCGAAAATTTGAAAAAGGTCGATTGCATCCAGGTATACGGCATTAGATACATGAACTTAGGAAACTATTGAGGAAGAAGAGGAGAAAAGGAAAAATAGGGCTAAAGCTGAAATTGGTTTTGATTATACTGCTCTCAATGACAGCTATGCCACTAGGGAAATTCCTTTGTCAAATGACTATCTTACCCATTCTCCTCCTGAGAATCAAAACATGTCCAGTGAGGAAGAAGCCTCAACCTCGAAAGTTTCAGAACCCTACGTTCCTCCTCTCATTAAGAAATTAGCTGATCTTCACTCATCTTTTGAAGAGGAACGTGAAAAATTTAAACTTGAAAAGGAAAACCTTTTAAAGAAAATTTCTGAATTGTCTGACGGATCCTCTCAAAGCTCAAGATCTCCTGAGAATTCCTTTTCTAATGAGCTTGCAAAGAAAAACAATTTTAAAAAGAAAAGGCACTTATTTTCTGCTCCACGAACAGGAAAAGATTTCTCGAATTCCAATGCAGGAAGGCTGACCTGGGTTCCGAAGAAGAAGTCAAGCGAGGATACAAGACCTAAGCAAACAAAGAAGATTTCTAAAATCTTTAATTTTGTAGAAAAGTCTTGTAATAGTTTTAGAAATTGTTTTCGTTCTAGTTCTCTATCTAGTTTCTTTAGTTCTGATTCTTATAGCGCTCCTAAGCTTTCTTCTACTTCTCACTCTAGTTTTGTGGATTCTATTTCAAGTGATTATTTTAAGCGTGATCAATTAAATTCTTCTCCTTTTTCCAAACATGATGTGTGTGATGTAAATCCAAATAATGATTGTGTTACTTTCTCTTCTGTAAATGGTAAATGTTTGAATTATCCTCTCAAGGTATATTCTGTCAAACATCTCAAAAGATTGGAAAGAGAGAAAGTTTTCACAAACTCTGAAACATCCCACTCACAATCCCAGAACCTTCCAAACAAATTTCATAAAATCAAGCAAGTCTAGGTTCCTAAAAGTGATCTTATAAAAACTGATTCAATTCTTTCTTCACATAAAAAGGATGGACCCGTCCTTAAATGGGTACCTAAGGCTGCTTAATTTTGCAGGTCAGTCATGTGTGATACTTAGATTCAGGTTGCTCCACACACAAGACTGGGAAGAAAGAGCTGTTGAGCAACTACATTGACAAATTTGGTGGGAAAGTACAATTTGGAAACAGTGACTCTCCTCCAATTCTTGGTTTTGGAGATATCTGCAACAGCAGGGTCACTATCAAAGACGTTTCTTATGTTGTCGGGTTGACGCACAACTTGTTAACATCGGTCAATTCTGTGACAAGGACATAGTTCACACAATTCGTGGCAAATGACAAGGGCATGAAAGTCATATTTCAAGCTAACAAGTGTTGCGTGAAGGATGAACAAGGTGACACCATTCTGAGGTGTAGACGCAAATCTGGTCTCTACACCATTGTGCTGAAAACATTGTTTCCTGAAACCGGTGTTTGCCTGCTGTCAAGAGCGTCCTCTGAACTTAATCAACTGTGGCACAAGAGGATGTCTCGTCTGAACTACCGTGATCTACATACATTGTCATCAAATAAGCTTGTTACTGGTCTGCCAGCATTGCAAAGTAAATGTGATCATATGTGCGACTCTTGCACACTTGGAAAAATGAAAAGAGCTTCTCACAAGGTGCAAATGACAACATCTACTACACGTCCTCTTGAATTGCTTCACCTGGATCTTTGTGGGCCCATGCGAACACAAAGTATCAATGGAAAGAAGTATGTCCTGGTGATAGTAGATGACTACTCACGATACACATGGATCTGGTTCCTTCGTTCCGAAGACGAGACAACAGACATCATCATCACCTTCATCCGTACAACACAGAATCTACTACAGGCAACAATTCTCTTCATACGATTTGACAACGGAACTGAGTTCAAGAACCAGAAACTCAGTGAATTCTATGAGACTCAAGGCATCATTCAACAATTCTTTGCCGCAAAGATCCCACAGCAGAACGGGGTGGTAGAAAGAAAGAACAGAACTCTTGTTGAAGCTGCGAGAACAATGCTGATCCATTCCAAACTTTCACATTTTCTCTGGGCTGAAGCTATTGCCACTGCTTGTTTCACTCAGAACAGGACCTCTATTCACAAAAGGTTTGGAAAAACACCATATAAGCTTATCAACCGCCGCACTCCCAGTGTTTCTTTTTTAAGAGTTTTTGGATGCAAGTGCTTTGTGGTAAATGACAGGGAAGATCGAAGCAAGTTTGATATGAAAGCTTTTGATGGCGTGTTTATTGGCTGCTCCTCCACGTCTAAATCTTACCGAGTATACATCAGACAGAAAAAAGGTCATTGAAAGCATCAATGTGACCTTTGACGAGAAGGAAGAACATGCTTCTGGACAAATCAGTTCAGAACCCGATATCACCGGTGTTCTAGCACAACTACCCACCTCATCTCCCTCATCTGATTCCAACTCTGTGGATCTCAATCACCTGTTTGACCAAATTTACGAGAATCCACAACCACACGATCCATATCCTTCACCACTACTACATCTTCAGCTGCAACGCCTACTACTACATCATCTTCTGCTACCTCAGCTAAAATTGAAACTTCAATACCTCAGTCCACTGATCCCACATCTTCATCTGTTCCTCATGCTAATAACCCTTATGTTGATCAGCAACCCAACAATAATGCTCAGCCGCTTCCTCATGTTAGAAAATGGACACGTGCTCATCCACCTAATCTCATACTTGGAAATCCTTCAAGTGGAGTGTGCACAGGATCTATTACCGAGAATGAATGTTTGTTTTCCTGTTTCCATAGTCAAACTGAGCCTACTCATGTCACTGAAGCGTTAGCTGATCCTGATTGGATAATCGCCATGCAAGAAGAAATCAATCAGTTTGAGAGACTGAAAGTCTGGACACTTTTGCCTCGGCCCCCTGGAAAATCAATCATAGGCACGAAGTGGATCTTTAAGAACAAGAAAGATGAAGACGGGATCGTGATTCGCAATAAGGCCCGATTAGTTGCAAAAGGCTATAATCAAGAAGAAGGTATCGATTACAATGAAACGTTCGCTCCAGTTGCACGCATTGAAGCCATTCGACTGTTCATCGCTTATGCTGCACATAAGAACTTCACCATCTATCAAATGGACGTCAAAACAGCATTCTTGAACCGGATCTTGAAGGAAGAAGTTTATGTGGATCAACCAGAAGGCTTCATCAGTAAGAAATATCCAGATCATGTTTATCGTCTCGATAAAGCTTTGTATGGACTCAAACAAGCCCCGAGAGCTTGGTATGAGGAACTGTCCGATTTCCTGGTTGATTCTGGTTTTTCAAAAGGAACAATTGATACTACTTTCTTCATCAAGCGTCATGGGTCTGACATCATCCTGGTTCAGATCTACGTTGACGACATCATTTTTGGTTCCACTGATCCAACACTATGCACTGCGTTTGGAAGTCTGATGCAATCTAAGTTCGAAATGAGCATGATGGACGAAATGAATTTCTTTCTTGGACTACAAGTTAAACAATTGTCTGACGGAATTTTCATTCATCAGTCCAAGTACATCCATGATTTGCTGAAGACATACGGTCAAGAGAACAACAACCCTGTGAAAACCCCGATGACTCCTGCATGTAAGCTTGATACTGACCCATCGGGAAAACCAGTTGATGTTACCACTTATAGGGGAATGATTGGTTCGTTGTTGTATCTGACCTTGAGCCGACCTGATATTATGTTTGCTACTTGTCTTTGTGCTCGCTTTCAAGCAAATCCAAAGGAATCCCATCTGCTTGCTGTGAAAAGAATTCTTTGTTACCTGAAAGGAACTCCTAATTTAGGACTCTGGTATCCTAAGGAGACTGCATTTGATTTGATAGCATTCACTGATGCGGATTTCACTGGATGTAAAATGAATAGAAAGAGTACTTCTGGTAGTGCTCAATTTCTTGGAGAAAAGCTGGTCTGTTGGTCCTCAAAGAAGCAAAATTGTGTGTCCACATCTACAACGAAGGCTAAATATGTTGCTGCTGCTAGTTGTTCAAAAGTACTATGGACGAGGACTCAACTACGCGACTTTGGATTCTACTTTGACCACATTCCGATTTACATTGAATCTAAAAGTGCGATTGCTATCTCATGCAACCCGGTTCATCATTCTCGCACTAAGCACATTGACCTGAGATTCCACTTCATCAAAGATCATATTGAAAAAGGTCATGTGGACCTATACTTTGTGTGCACTGAGCTTCAACTGGCTGATCTATTCACTAAAGCTCTAGACGAGAAAAGATTTCAGTTCCTGGTCTCTAAACTGGGAATGCTGAATTTGGAATTTTAAAACTGTGCACAAGTATAGATGGAGCTTTCATTTTTTTTCATGTCAGTTTTTATTTTCTATTGAGTAAGTTTCTTGGTCTGTCAGTCTGTTTCCCTAAAGTGTGCAAACATTGAGGGGGAGCAAAATTAGTCTGGTCTGAGTGCTATAATTGAGGGGGAGTATTTTAATTTCTTTTAGTATCCGAATTTTTTTGCATGAATTAGAAAATCACAAAAATATTTTTTTGATTAAAGTCAGTTTAATTGAGTCTGTTCAATTTTGTCAGTTTCCTTAAATTAGAAAAAGCCAAAAAGAGTTTCTATTTTTTTCTTTTAGCGGGTACTTAAACAAGAAACGGTTGAATTTTGTTTCATCTTCCTCTCACATTCTCAATTTCTCAAAAGCACACAGAGCTCTCAATCGTTCAAATCCTTCAAAATTTCATCTTCTTCGTCAGTTTCTTCTTCTCAAAATCATCATCAAGGTTGGTTTTCTATTGCATGTGTGCGTGTGTGTGTGTTTATTCTTGTTGCAGGTACACTACTTCTAAACGACGAGGAGGAATCCGGCAATAACCACCGGAAACCTCCCTCCCCGTTGTATGAGAAAACCACCTCGCCTTCTTCTACCTTCACTCACCAACAACCATCCCTCAAATCCCCATTCTCAAAAATCGCCATAGCCAAAAGCTTAACAGCCGCAATCATCAACTTCCCGTCTCCCGAAATTCCAATCTCGAAAAACCAACCAAGCCGAATTCCTTGACCCGAGATATTCTCCATTCCAAAATCCTCAAAACAGTGACTCGAAATCTTTTCCTTTATGGGCTACTGAGATCGCATCCGAAATCCTTGAGTCCATGACCCGAATTCATTCCTACCGAAATCACAAACCTCGAGCTCCCGAAATCCTTTCTTACTAGGCCTCCCGAAATCATAAGCCCCATCCGAAGTCCTGTGTGAAATCTCAAGTGAAACCCCGAAATCACCTTTCCGAAATCTTAAAACCAAGGTACCGAAATTCCGTCACCCGAAATTCTTAAAGTACAGGCTCCCGAGATCCTTAATCTCTTTTTCAAGCCCAAAACCCGAGTCATACAAGCCCAAGTCATTCCTAAACCAAAGCCCAAAGCCCAAATAAGCTTAGCCCAAAACCAATTTCTCTAATCTTAAGTGTTTATATGTGCAATTCAGGCATAATGGCATTCTTATCTGAGGAGGAAGTGTACCCAATGGCGAACTGGACTTACATCAAGGACAACAATTACATGCTGGACCCCACCGTACTCAAATGCCAAGACAAAGTAATGATCTCCATACTCAAAGGACATTCATTGTGGCCAGCACTTACACTGTCTGTCAAAGCCCCGAAAATTTACCTAAGACAGCTCTGGGGAACCATGAACACCACCACCGATCCCATTCCCACTCTCAAAGCTACACTTGCCAACACCACCATCACCATCACTAAAGATACCTTCCACACCCTCCTTCATCTACCCATTTCATCCGAATATGACCCATTTCCTGATCCGCACACAATCTTCTCTGACATGCTAAAGATAGGCCATCTACCTCCCTGACCTCATCTTCTCAATTCATCAGCAACAAACTACCCAAGCCGTGGAAAACTCTCTTTGCCATTCTGAACAAGTGCCTATCATCCAAGCAAACCGGCCATGATCAATGCAACATTCACATTATGACGCAGGTCCGCGGAGTAATGTTTTCTAAGAACTATGATTGGGCACAACTCATTTGGCTCAAAAGTCTAGAGCAACTGAACACAAGGGCATCGAACAAAAAGACCAAGTATATCCCATATGCACGTTGGTTTTCCATTCTGATTGATCATTTTATGAAAGAAGATGCAAACATTCCACAAAGGCCACCAATAGAGCTGCAAGCGATTCCTCAGCTGATTCACTTCAAAAACGTTGACAATACTCCTGAGATGCGGCCAATGCAAATCCCCGATGCTCTACTCAACCTTGCCGCTCCAAATGATCCACATGTTGCTGAATATAAGGTTAGTATCTCTTCTATCCCTACGACGCAGTCAAACCCCACTGTGTCTACCCAAGGGACATCTCAACCGAGTGGAAGTAAAGGTCCGACAGTGACTAAGACCAAAAAGAGGGCAGGTGAGACTCAGTCCAAGAGAGCTGACGTCTCCTCCTCTAGTGCTTTAAATGTTTCATCAATACCAGTCACTGAAATAATCTGAACTCAGCCCATAGGTACAGTTTCTGACGTTGTCAGTTCCCGAGTAGAGGTCGCTACATCGAGTTCAATAGCGCAAAATGAGCCAATCCTAGACCACTCAACTGTCTCCCAACAGATGGTTGTTTCAACCCAACAAGGGGAACCCATCAGTGAACCGCCCCACACTGCAAGCCAATGCACGTTAGGTCTCGTGTCCACCATCCCAGAATTTTTATTATTTTCTAGGACACAACCTTCTACTTCACACACTGATACAGGCTCATTATCACCTGTCATAACAACCAGACGTACGCCAATGATGGTTGGAAGTCCTGCCACACTTTACTCCCCAGCAGGCCATGGCACCGCTATTCTTAGTGATGCTGTGAGAACTGATACTTCGTTTAGGTCAGGTTTTTCATCATTCGCTAGTTTAACTAGGGAGGATCTAAGGTCTGAACTTCTAGCTCTCAAGCTTTCACTTTTACAAGACATGCGCCTTGTAGTCCCAATAGGCGTAGCAGACCAAGGATCACACCCAACTCCCTCCATAGGAACTCTTCCATCAACCATTTCACCAACCACCTCCATCATACCTACATCCACACCATCTACCTCTCACCCTGACCCAACCCACATGAATATCATCGACTTATCCGAGTTTTTCCTTCATAGACACTTATGTGAACAAAACCTTCCACCTCACTTTATCCAAGTACGTGACATCTTAGCCCTCACCCCTCCTTACATCCCATCCACCTTTTGCCATGATCAAGAACACTTGCCTAAGCGTAAGAATGATGACACCGATGATTCGGATCATCATGAGGGGGAGAAAAGGCAACATGCTTGTGAGCAAACCACATCTCAATCTATCATCCATCATCCACATGCTCTGAACCATCCACATCTTCTCAGCCTGAACATTCATCCTCGACCGCACCCAACGAATCACTATCCTTAACCATTTATTACCTTTCCGAGCCCATTAACACTGAGCCAGGACTTTGTGTCCTCTCTAGAAATTCTATAGGCTCATCCTACATGGATGTTGACCAAGGATTGGAAGGAAGACCTGACAATGCAACATATGAATCACCATTGTTTTCAGGCCATCAGAACGAGCTAGTCTCTAGTATGATGAAAACTGTAAGTCTCTGTGACTCCGGTGTTACATTACCCACATATGTCCCTCCGGTTACAATTACACAAGTCCCACAGGTTGCAAAGCCTAGATCTACTGCCACTTCAGCAAGTCCTCAATCTGATCAACCATCGTCTTCAAAGCCAAAGGAAAATGAACTCAAAGAGAAAGCTGTTGATCTGATATTGCTCCAATGGATTGAAAACAATGAGAAAGATAAACTTCAGAAGCTGAACAACGCAGATGCTCTCAAGAAGCTGAATTTCATTCGAGAAATCAAGAAAACTGCTGCAGAAAAGCTAATGGGACTTGAACCTGAAGAGTATGCTCAAGGAGAATTCTACGACGATCCACTTCCTGATTTTCACATTGTCAAAGATCTAATCAAGAGACGCCCAGGTGATTCTAAGATAGAAAACTGGTTTGAAACACCTTGGGAAAACGTCAAGATTATTGTGCCACACCAAGAAGATCTGAGACCACGAATTTGGAGAAGTGAGAAAGGAATCAAGAAGATTGACGAGCTTGAGCTACGAGGACTTGAACACTTGAAAGGAACAGACGCCTTCGGTCACATTTGGATGTTGAGAAATATGCCTGCTGATCAGAATGATACATATGGACACCGAAAGAGATTGGCTAAGCATGCCGATTCACCTATCATAGGGATTAAAGCAATAGAGATTCATAACATTGGCAAAACATTCTATCCGATCTTTGAGTTTGAACGAAAAAATGGAATGATTCAAAGAGCATCTGAAGCTGATCTGTACTACGTTGTTGAAGAAGATCTCATTCAGCTATTCTACTATTACAGATTCGTTAATTTTCCATATTTGTCTCAAAAGGACAGATTCTACTATTACTAAATGCACTCAAGAGATTCATGATGCGACAAGTCAAATATTATTCTCTTTGATTTGCAAATGGCCATAGAGAACAATCTTCCAAAAGTTAACATGAGTGCTCCAAGGAATAGAGCTAAATGGATCGAAAGTTTTGAAGTAGGCACCATCGTAACAGAACCCGAGATAGGACTCGTCTACAAAGACTACAAGGGCATCAAGCGAGGTCTAGTCATGAGCGGAATTCACAAGTACTGCGATGGAACACTTAGAATAATTGAAGACCATCTGGGAGAAGCTGCCATCGAGCTACTGAAATCCAAGAATCCAGATGACATGACTGACGTGTGGCCTGTAAAAATGATAGAAGCATTAAAGCTCTAACAGGACTTCTGTAATACTTGAGATTTAATTTAAATGGATTAATAGTACTACTCATACCAACAGAGGTGCATCTCCTTTTAAGGAGGCTCATCACCCAAACACTCCAAAGTTAAGCGTGCTTGCACGGGAGTAGTTTTGGGATGGGTGACCCCCTGGGAAGTTTATCAGGGCGCGCACGAGCGAGGAAAAAGTGCGCGGAAAAGGCTAGTGGTGGTTTGTGAGGACTGTACTAGAGGTCAGAAGTAACTACCTCGGGGCCTACGGGGCCGGGGTGTTACAAATGGTATCAGAGCAACCTTGCGACAGTGTGCTGATCCGTTGGATATCGGGCGGGCACTTAGCAGGGGAAAAGATTCTGGGATATGATTGGGATTGGTTTATGGACACAACGAGGACGTTGCGTTCCTAAGTGGGGGTGATTGTAATACTTGAGATTTAATTTAAATGGATTAATAGTACTACTCATACCAACAGAGGTGCATCTCCTTTTAAGGAGGCTCATCACCCAAGAACTCCAAAGTTAAGTGTGCTTGCACGGGAGTAGTTTTGGGATGGGTGACCCCCTGAGAAGTTTCTCAGGGCGCGCACGAGTGAGGGCAAAGTGCGCGGAAAAGGCTAGTGGTGGTTTGTGAGGACAGTACTAGAGGTCAGAAGTAACTACCTCAGGGCCTACGGGACCGGGGTGTTACAACTTCCAACCAGTCATTTTGAAGCATCTAAAGTAGATGTCACTCTGGTTTTTATGGCATGATCATAACGATCAACAAAGATAACGTATCCCCCCGAGGTCGTGTAGATGCCCATTATCATCATTATAGAGATAAACTCTAAAGTGATGGCCTGAACATGTTGGTGATTTCTATGTTGCAACAACGGGACTTCCTTCCCATCATTGGTCTTCATCTATAGTAGATGAGCGCTATGGACGTTATCGCGTGTCATGAAGACCTGCAACTGACTCTATAAAGTGTCTGTGTTTTATAAAATTCAAAACATTTGGGAGTGAGATAACTAGACACGACATGATCAATGAATGTTCAGTGGTGTGGGGTTGTGGGCCGCTGTAGTCAGTATCAGTCGCCTCAGAAGGAGACAATGATAAGAAATGAGGTTCCCCGTGAAATATGATTAAACACATGTCTGTTGAGAGACAAGTGGGTGGTCTTGGGTAGGGTTGTGCATGCGCCGTTTGGACAAAATGCAGCGACTTCTACTCGGGATCTGAATAAATTCAGTCTTGAACCTATGGGGAATTGTTCAGAGTATTTGAGGGACTGGGAGTAATTCTCTCGAATGATAGCGCAATTGAGGTAGCCGACTTGTCATTGATTGGACTGGGGTTGCTCACTTTTTGGCCCAATCTCACACGGGCCCAACAAAAAGTTTCCGGACATCGGCCAATTTACCTCTTTTGGCTAAGCGGGCTTATACTATGGATTTATTTGGTACTTCTTCTTTTCGCATTCATTAATTTTTTATCTGTTTCTTTTACGGGTTAGGTCTAGCCCCCCCCCCCCCCCCCCCCCCCCCCGATTTTATTTGTAAAACTTATTATTTCAATAAAATTCTGGTATCTGACTCCCGACATTTACCCCACTAATTTTAATGGTTTGCCTTCCGGGATAACAAAAAAAATAGACTTTTCCCGAAATAAGAGAAAAATATTTAGAAATTCTAAAATAGAACTTCTATGAGACACTAGTGTCAAAATAGTTACAACATTAGGTATTAACATAATACTCATTATTTTACGTTTCAAAACATTTTTACTCTTATTTTAGACAATTTCATAAGAGAAATGTAGAGAGGATAATATTGTCCATTTTATGCTGTAAGGATGTTTTTACTTAGATTGTTTTCAGTCCTAGACCAGACCAGACCAGACATAAACAGACCAGACCAGACCAGACTTCCGTAGTTATAAAATACAAAGAGATCGGGCATTTGCATGATCAGACCAGGCCAGTTCAGACTAGACCAGACCAGACTTAAACAGAGCAGACCAGATCGAACTTAAATAAACCAGACCATACCACCAAATTAGAGTCCAATAAAAACATACTCTCTTCATATTTTAAAGATGAAATTTTATCAATCCGGGACCTAAAAGATAGATGAATTCTCAATCTAGGACCTGTAAGATTAAATGCATCGGTATAGGACTCGAAAGATGAAAAACTATCAATCTAGGACCCAACATTTCATAGATTTTGATTTATTTAATTTTTTATTAATTCCATTGCTAATATTTGATGAAATTTTCTTCACAAAAGTTTATTAGTTTATTAAAACTGAATATTATTTAAATTTTTTAAAATAAAAATAATATTAAAATTTATGAAAACTTAGGTCCTAAATTGATAGTTTTCAATTATTCAGGTCCTAGATTGAAAGTATTCCATCATCCGGGGCCTGTATCAATACATTTCATTTTTCAGGTCCCGAATTGATAGTCCGTCTATCTTTTAGGTCCCGGATTGATAAAATTCCTTAAGATCACCACATTAGGTTTTGGCACAATATTTAAGGAAGAAGTAGTAGAGATAATGAATAGTGTAGAAAAAGTAGGAACGAAGGTGAAAAAGTAGAAAAGAGAAGATAAAAAGTAGGAAAAATTGAGATAATTGGGTATTTTTAACGAAAGAATTTACCAAAAACAAAAAGTGTAGCAAACTTTTAAGGCTTTTTTTATGAATTTTACTAAAACATATACAAAAGACAAAAATGTGACTGGTTTGTTAGTATTTCAAAAACATGACTTATCATTTCTTTATGCCTTAATTAATGCCCTTATTATTATACGGAGTATTTCATTTTTATAATTAATCCACGACTTGCGGTCACTTAATGTCTACACCACGTTGCCGCCATCTTCGCTGCTGGCACAAACACCATCGTCGATGCTAGATGATCACCCAGTGACTATCACCCTACATCCCCTGCGTTCTCAGTGTCTTCTCCGTTACTCACCATCATCCACTGAGGCAGTGACTCCATCATCCCCTGTGTTCAGTGACTTCCTCGCCAACTTCATCTAGTGACACCGACTTCCTCTGCTCAGTGACTATGTCACCCCAATTCAAACAATGACATCGCAATTTGCAAGTAGTGACAAGCACATATAGTGACACATTCTTCAATTCATTTCCGGCAGTAGTAACTCTAGTCACGGCTAAATCCGACCAACACTCTTCCCTTTCAGAGATTCAAGTCCCAACATAAGCGGGTCTGCCCCTGGCTCCACTCATCAGCGGCGGAGGTGTTTTGGATCTCAACGGTGGCGGAAGCGTTTGGGAAAAGAAGAAAGCAGAAAAGAAGGGGAGCAAAGTTAATTGTGGCGGCGGCGGGTAGCAGCACTGTGACGACGACCGTCGATACACGAGCGAAGGTATAGGCGATACAGAGCCGATCAACGATTTTGCAATGCGATGCTTCAACGCGGTACTAGGCGGAGTTAGACGACGGTGCGAGATTGTTGTCGGCGAATGATGCACACTAATTAGTAGTGCATAATTACATGTTTTTATGTTTGATTTATGTTGATTGTTTGACATTTTATTTAGTTTGTAAACATTTATGTGATTTCAGTTATAATTATATTTTAGTCTTTATTTATAAGTTGTAGAGTATAGTTAGGATTTGTGGTGTTGGAAAGGAAGACTTTGAAGAGAAGAAAACAAGAAATTTGACTGCCCAGGAGTAAAACCCGACCGGGTAGAAACCCCCACTCGGTCGGGTATGATTTAACAACCGAAATTGCCAAGAAAATCATTGGACCCGGTCGGGTCCCCTACTTGACCCGGTCGGGTCAGATGTGACCCGAGACAAAACGACGTGCGAAGATCACCAGAACGTGGCGGGTTATCTGATTTTGACCGGACCCGGTCGGGTAAGTACTTGACCCAGTCGGGTACCCGGCCAAAGGTGTTGAAAAACACCTATAAATAGCACACTTTTTCTTCTCTAAAAATCATTCCTTCTTCCATACTCTTAAGCTCAGTTTAGAATATCATTTCTTTATATTTTTCTAGCTATGTTTAGTCTCCAAATGAAGAGCTAAACTTCCATTCTTGGTTTTGCTCTTGAAGCTTGTTGATTATTAAAGTTGTGAGTTATTTTCTTAACTTCTTCTCTTGATTATTAATTCTTCCCTTAATCTCATTCTATATTAATGTTGGAAGGTTGCTAAGTGACGATTAGTTAACGGTCCGACATTAATTACTACTAGAAATGATCAACGAACCGATGGTTAATCGTTGATGGTTTCACAAGTAAGTAACTTCAGTTTATTAATGCACGGTCGTGGTTAATAAACTTAAGAGGGATTAATTTTGTTGGTTAAACCGAAACCGTTGTGTTGAGGTTATCAATCTCAATTGATTTCATCAAGGAGTTAGAAAGATTAAATGCTACTATTAAATCGGTATAAGGCGTTGTTCTATATTTGATTAATAGTAAGGGTTATTAATGAACGGTCGTTGTTAATAACTACCCTCGATGAAGTGGATATACTCACCGATTGAGTATTCGAGAGGGAATAAGTTATAGATATAACAATGATCGACTAAAATATATCAACAAGTGGAAAGTAGCAATGCCAAGTCCTTTTTATCTTTGAATTAAATCTCATATAGGTCGTTCAACTTAGTTTTTAATTAAATTAAATCACTCAATCCAAATCCCCCCTTTTATTTACTAAGTTTCATAAAAAGAGAATTATTCCTTTCCCTGTGGATACGAACTCTACTTCACCTATACTACGTATAAGTGCTAGTATTGAATTTATTTTGACGCACCGTGACAAAGTGCTCGTCAAATTTGGCGCCGTTGCCGGGGAAAGGCAATTACTTTTCTTTTTATTTTATCTCATAAAAATCAAAAACAAAATATATATATATATATATATATATATATATATATATATATATATATATATATATATATATATATATATATATAAATTCTTGCTCTTCTATTTTCTGAGCTTACATGAGTTATGAGTATACGGATACCAACACTTCATCCTTAGAGAGTCAAATTTCCTTCTTGACTTCTCTAATAAAGGAATCTATCTTTAACTCAAAACCTCAAGATGCCAAGACATGCAACATTTGCATGTCTCACAGGCATCTTACGGACTTCTGCCCAAAGCTCCAAGAAGAATACCTTGCACAAATTGATGATGTACCTCACATGAGGTATCATCCATTCTCCAACTCTAATATGTCCACGGAGGAAATGGTTCGGGCTCTTACTAACAGTGTGACCGCCATGCAACAAAACATGGTGCAATTCCAAAATGAGACTAAGTCTAGCATTTTGAACTTGGAAACTCAAATGAGTCAAATAGCCGGAGTCGTGAGTAGGCTTGAAGCAAGGGATTCCGAAAAACTTCCTTCTCAACTAGAATGTGATCCTAAACAACAAAGTTTTGCAATCACATTGACAAATGAAAAGGAAATGCAAAAGGAGATCCAGAATCCAGAAGAAGTAGAGGAAGGAAAAGACACGGAGCTCCAAATGGTCAAAGAAGAGGATAATCTGAGCTTCAAAGTCAAATATCTATCCTTGTCATCTTTTGAGGTACCCCCATCAATTCTAAATTTTTTGAGGGAAACTCATAAACTTGGAAAGGACAGTGACATTTCTGAAATCCTCTTCAAAATTGAGGGATCGAAAAACTTTTCATTGACCATAGTAAACGATAATTTCTTCCCTTTCCTCCCACCGCATGAATCAATGACAATCTGGATATTTGATCGTGGAAAAATTCCCAAATTGAAGAGTCGAGAAGTTGAGCACTCCTATGAACGTCCTAGGAGTGAAAGTGTGAAAAAGATAAACTATCATGATCCAAGTTTAAATGATTGAACACAATGATGGCGTCGTGCCGCGACGTTAAATAAGACGCTTCTTGGGAGGCAACCCATGCAAGGTACGTTTACTTTTTTTATTTTATTTTTACACATTTAAAAAAAAAAGACCTGGGATTGAACCCGGCCGGGTATAAAACCCTACCCGGTCGGGTTACCTCTTAAAACACAGCACCCGGCCAACCGCCCGGGCGAGGCAGATGAAGAACAAAGAATAAATCAACCGCCCGACCGGGTAAACCCCTATACCCGGCCGAGCAACCCAGCAAAAAAACTCTCTGCCTCGGGTGAACAGCTTACGCCCGACCGGGTCAATCACTATACCCGGCCGGGCAACCCACCAAAAAAAAATGAATCACCACCTTTTGTCTTCCTATTCGAACCACACCCCAAATTTCCTCCATTTCCAAAAGTCAAAAGTTTCATATCTCCTACATCCATCCATCAATTAAACCCATTTCATTCATCTCCTCTTCACCCTTTTCATCTCCACACCCACGAATCACCAACAAAACCTCCCAAAAAGTAACAAAAAAAAACACATTCATCTTAGACACAAGCACTAGGGACAGTGCTTTGATTAGCTTGGGGGGAGAGTTTTATGGAATACTCACATTCATACTCTTTATTCTTGTAAAAAAACAAAAAAAAATTATAAAAGCTTGTTAAGTTGAAAACCCGAAAGGGCAACTTAAGCAAAAAATAAAGCAAAAATAAGAGTGAGTTGTGAGGATTAAAACAGAAAAATGTGGGAAGCTGGGATGAAAAGCCGAAAGGCACCTAGGCAAAATGAGAGAACGAGAGAAAGTATTTTCTTTTATTTCTGCAGGATCCTAAGGGTAACGAAAAAAAAGGTTAAGGTTGATAAAGAAATATGGAGTTGAAGACCCTCTTTACTATTATATTTTTGGGGATACACTTTATGTGTTTCTAAAAACACTCATGGATGTGTGTGTTGATATTCTTGTTATTTTAAGGACTTCTTGGACCAGATTTGATTTACTCGAGACGAGTAAAGGTTTAAGTGGGGGGGTGTTAGTGCATAATTGCTATTTTTTATATCATTGGGTTAAATAAAACATGTTTAAAACAAAATTTCTACATGACCGTCTAGGGTCTCATAATTGCTCTAGCCGGCCCTGTCTAGGAGTAATATCTCGATCATTATTTCAACTTTTAAAGGGAAAACTATCAAATAAGCCCTCGTACTATACCGAAAAGGTGGATTAGGCCCTCGTACTTTACAAACACTCAATTAAGTCCTTGAACTATTAAAAAACGTTCAATTAAGCCCTTTTCGGTCGGTAAGTAACCGGTTTCCCGGTTAAATGTAACATGTTTCCCGAAAGCCGTTGTTGCTGGAGTTCGAGCACATCGTCGACATCGTCGTTGTTTAACCGGGAAATCGGTTACTTACCCACCAAAAGGGCTTAATTGAATGTTTTTTAATAGTTCGAGGACTTAATTGAGTGTTTGTAAAGTACGAGGGCCTAATCGACTTTTTCGGTATAGTACGGGGGCTTATTTGATAGTTTTCTCACTTTTAAATAATCTCAAATAGGAAAATGTAAGAAATTTTAAATAATCTCAAATAGCCCCTAAAAAGCCCATAAACTCGTTGCAACCCGAGTTTCCGGCGTCACTGACCCGAAAAAGCTCCTCCTTTTACACCATCGGAGCCGGTGCATATCCTTGTCGTGACCCGGCCGTCTCCGACACCTCTGGCACGTTTACCCGCGCCACGTGGAACATCCAACACCTGTTCGAGGTATGCTAATTTGAATTATACTCGCTGTGTGTTTCGTATATATTTCAATTGAGTTTCCTGAATTAATGTGTTTTGCTACGACGAGTCCAAATATGTTTTGAGTGTATTAAAACATTTCAATTCTGGAATTTGAATTATTCTTTCTATTTGATCGTCGTATTTTTAGAGTTGTTTTGTTATTTTGATTGTAATCAATGTTGCAAGTTCTTCTCAATTTAACTTTGCGTACCACATTAATTGCTTGCTCCGAAGTGAGGAAGCAGATCAACCAAAATGTTGGAATTAATTAATAGCTCTGATGTTTCTAAGTATGGTTTAATTGTTTATTATTTTGTAGGTTAAACCTAAACTGTAACTGATGCTTATGTATATACTATGTAAAAGCAATAGATAAATAAGCAAAATGGATGTGAAAAGACGATTGCCAGAATGGATGCATTGTTTGCCTGCTTCTGATCATGGGAAGAAGTCTGAAACTCGAGATTTCAGTAATGGTGAAAACGGTGAGGAGGTTGAGATTAAGAGGAAATCCAAAATGAAAGAAGTTAATGATGGTCAGGTAAAGAAGAAAAGAAGAATTAAGGATGCAAGCAGTTGTGGAAGTGCGGAGAAGAGGTTGAAGAAAAAATCTAAAACTAAACATGTAAAGTCTGGTGAAAACATAGATGCAAAAGCAGTAGTGAAAGAAAACACAAGTGACAATTGCAGAAGTGAAATGGAAATAAAGTTGAGAGTGAAGCAGACCGGAGAAAAGCAGCATAAAAGGGCGAGGGATGATATGAATGACTTGAGAAGCAGGAGAAAGATAAATTTGGAAGATAACAGTTGTGACTTTGACCCAAAAAAACATTTTGGAGTACAAAAACATATTGATGAAGCTCAAACTCCTCCTGCGAAAATAATAAGAACAAAGGCTAAGAGCTCTGCTATTGAGATCATTGATAAAAATGAAAGCTTGCCAGAAATTGAAGATAAGGAGGTAATATTCTTTCTGTAGTTTTTTTGCTTCTCAATCAAACTGATTTGGATAAGTGGATAACCATTCGTTTGAAATGCTTCCCCTTTCTGGCAAAGTTTAAAAATGTGAATCAGTTTTAGAAAGATTTTACTTTGGTCCCACATCAAGTAATTTCACTTTGGTCTCCGGCTTTCATTCTTTTGTTTTTTTGGTGCAAGACTATGGATTTGTAACCACTATGAGTCCTGATGAGTTATCAGTTGAAAAACCTGGAAACTGTAAGCAAGTTGTACAGTAAAGTGTTGTGGAGGACCAAAAGTGGCAAGAAATCCGTAATTTTGCGCCAAAAGGGTAAAATATGAAAGTTTGGGGTGAAGAGTGAAAGTGGCCTTATACTTGTGGAACCGAAACTGTTTTTTTGTTACTGCTAGAATTAGAAGTCTTCAGATATTTACTCCCATGATTTGGCAAGCAGTATGGCTTTGAAGATGAAGATCTTACTGTTGATGATTTGTTGACTATCGCTAAAGAGGTGAATGTTTAATTATTTCATTTCGACTCTATTTAATTCTGGGAAATAGATTCTAAAATCTTGATTCCTCCTTGTAAGATTGTTAATGAAGAGGGCAAAGCTGAGCAAAAAGGTAAATATGGATTAACCGGGACTGAAGAAAAACGCGAGGCCCTTCCCCCTTTACCGAAAATCACACCAAATCTTCCTCAGACTATGTTGGAGTTGATTTTGGGCCCTCTATATAAGAGCGTTCAATGAAAGGAGAATGTAAGAGACAACATTGAGTTCACTCATACACATTCAAAATTTCAAATGGAAGTAGTGATGTCAAGGATCATCGAGCTCCTCTGTCAACAAAAAGGGCAGTCTGAAAGACAAGGTAGCATATAAATATATACACATACGTTTGGCTTGTATAGGAATACACTTCCTCCATTTTGGGGGTGCTATTTGGAAATTGGGTTTTGTTCTGAAGGCTTTTGGAGGGGAAGGCAAAGGGGGGTTATATAATTTTTTATGCTGTTATAAATAAATGACTAGGACATTATATTTTCGGAGTACTTATTTTCCATTCTATATCTTTTATTTTGATAATAAATTATCATCAATGAACATATTTTTTAAACTACAAGTAACCCGTCCCTCCAAAACCTAACCCCCAACCAAATATGGAATAGGAACACATTATTTAATTTATTCATTTTCAATTTGTTACTAACTATTAGTGTCAATAGTTTTCTGAAATGTGGTTAGTTCTTCACGGAAAGGTGTGTGGCTCATCAATGTTTAGCTCTTTATTGTGTGTAGTGTATACCTGCACAAGAATAGGTTCAACACACGGTCGGGCCGGGCTTCTAATTAGTTTTCTGCTCATTAGTGTATGCGGGCCTGACCACTTGTTTATAGACGCCAATAAGAGCACGCCAGGTACTTCAAAGGGTATCTCGGCCCGCGAAAACCTAAATTTTTTCAAAATTATCAAAACAATTTTTACCACTTTTAAAAATAATATTATAACATTTTACAAATTGTTAATATGTTGATAATCTTTACAGGCTTCTCACCACATACATAAAAAATATTTACACAAAAAGATTCATGAAAAACTATAACTAAAATTTAAAATTCAAGTACAAGGTATTATATATAAGCATAAAATAGGTAGTATATTATAAGGTATTAGATTAGTTGTTAAGAACTAAAAACTTAAATTTAAACATAATGAACCATAAATATATATAAAGATAAAATAGTAAATGTAAATATACACCTCTTCATGTAAAAATAAATAAATTAGTATATCAATATATGTATATACTCCGTATATACTAAATGTATTGGATTGGGCTTATCGTCCCGAACGGGCTTACACCCTAACCCATGCCTGCCCATATGCTATTGCTAACTCGGCCCGGCCTGGTGAATAAATATATACCAAGTATGCCCAGCTTGCCCATGTGTGCAGATGGGCCGGGCCAGCCCTTTTTGTGCAGGCCTGGTACTGTAAAGTGGCTATGAGCAAATTTTGTTGCAGTGTTTATTTAGCCATGTTGTAAATTCTTTTGTTTTTAGATATCAGTTTGATACAAATTTCTATGCACGAAAATTGTTTTTGCTATTTTAGTTATAACCGGATAACCATCAAACGGTTTCGGATAATGTAAGAGGCCCTCCAGCTCCAAAAAAGATTTGTATGACCACACAAATCCTATTTGAAGAAGTAAAATCACGTTGTTTACATATTGTACTATGTGCTGTTGACATTGCATCCTTATAATAGGGATAAAAAGTGGCGAGGATATATAAATATATTACACTCACATGTTATTGTTCTTTTGGAGCAAAAGGAATCCTAGTTGATCTGCCTAGAATATAAATTATTACTCCACTTCCTAGATTGGCCGCTCTGCTCTGTAAAGTGTAAAAGGTATGCATCGGATATATGCACATAAAGGTGGGTAAGAGAAAAGGGGGTGAATCACATCTATGAAGGTCCCACGGCAGGAGAAACAAATTGGTGGTTATCTTGATGTACAGGAAAATTGGAAGGAATTCCTGCTTCTCTTACTCCGTCACCCGCCCCATATTTTGGCACCCGTCCTGTTTTCTGGTGGGGAATATCTGACCCGCTCCGAGCTCCGTCATATTTTACATTTTTTCCATGCGGGACGGGTGCCTTTGGGTCTCACACCCATTGCCATTTCTAATCTCAGGAGTGCTTTATTGACGGAGAAGGTAATGTAGTGCTAGAGACTAATAACACACTCCACAGGCACTAGCAATTTATGTACTGGAAATACATGTACTAGAAAATTGCTTTCTGAATATGGAGTATCATACTAGTCTCTTTCTCGATATGTCTGAATTCATTTGTATTTTGTATCTAGTCAAAAATGGAAATGCTCAAACTCTGTATGTATATATATATATATATATATATTGTTTTAGAAAAGGGAGAATTTCACTTTGCATTTCATATTTTGTATGACATATTTTGGATGATATTGGACTTTACACCAATTTAAAAATATGTGAAAGAATGAGGTGTAATTTTTTTTTAAATGGGGTCATTGGTGCTCATTTCAAAATGGATGGTAAAGTCTAATGTTGTGAAAAAAAAAAAGTGAATACTCGGTATCAGAAATCATAATTAGAGTAATCGTACAAGTATCGTGTATGTCTAAATGTTTTTGACTTTTCGTCTTTTAGTGGTCTGCTTCACTTCCCGGATGGATATCAAGAAATTAATAATTGCCTTTGCCTTGGCGGGGTGTGACTTGGTCCCCTTCTAATGAAGTCATGAGTAATGGCCATATATCTTAAAAGATTCTTTAAACATAACATGTAAAACACATATTTCTTTGTCATTTTCGATGAATATATTGTCATGATCCTTCTTGGTGCTCGATTTTAATTTTTTTCACTTTTAGTCACATTTTTCAGAGTTTATCTCATTTAGTTCCTTGTGTATTATCAAATTACATTTTAGTCTTTCTACTATGATTTTGACAAATAAGTGAGGCTAAAAAAGTCAACATTTTAATAGGTTGAAGGATCACAAATGTCACTTTTATGAAAGTCGAATGACAAAATTTGAAAATTTGAAAATTCGAGTACCAAAATTGTTTTTCACACAATAGGCAAAGGACTAAGAGTAGGAAAACTCAAAGTTGAGTATCAAAATTGTTAATGACATAATAATCTGAGGATTAAAAGTGACAAAACTCTTTCTTTAATGGGCTTTTTACATGAATATTACAAATTAAGAGTCAATTTCTAAAAAAAAGATCACTTTTACAAAAGGACACAAATGTGATCAAGGTCATATATTTGGAAAAACATAGTTATGCTAGATTTTGTGTTACTATTATTTTTTTATGTCACTGATTTAATGTAGTGGTGGACTCGGGCCCCGGCCCGGAACCGGCACTGTGCTGAACCGGTCCGGCCTGACCCGGTGGCCCGGCCAATGACTGGTCCGGGTAGGCCCGGACCTGGGGTTCCCGGTGCGGGCTCGGGTCACCCAAAAGCCTAACGGGCCCGGCCGGTTCAGGTCCGGTTTTGGGTTTTTTTAATTTTGTTTGCAATTCTTTTTTACTTTTCGGGTTGGGCTGGGTATTTTGGGCCATTTGGGATGGTTTGGGGGGTTGGGGGTGGGAGTGGGGTTAATTAGGAAGAGAAAAAAAGTTGACCTGAGGCCCGGCCCGGACCCGGTTGCTACCCAGGCCGGTCCCGGGCCCACCTATTCAGAATCGGCGGCCCGCCCGAGCCTAGGCCTGACCCGGCCCCGACCCGAATCCACCCCTAATTTTATATCACTTTGAATGTTAATGCCGATTTTCATGTCACTTTAATATGTCACTCCCCCTGTCAAACGTGTCACTGTGCCGACGTCAAACACGTCACTTTACCGCCGTCAAACGTGTCACTGTGTCGTTAACCATCATCACCCCAACCTCTGACCACAGTGACACATCCGCAGTGACATCTCCACCGCAGGTGTCGTTGTCGCCGTCGGTGTCACTTTTATTGCCGAAAATGTAAATTTCAACCAAATTTGGCCGCCACGCCAACAACACTGCCACTGCCGCCTCCCCAACCCCCATACCCGATCCTCCCCCTCCCCAGCCTACCAGCCCCTCCCTAACCGTGATCTCACTAGACCTCCCCAGCTTACCAGCCCCTCCTCAGCCAACCAGTCCCCTCCCCAGCCTACCAGCCCCCTCCCCATCCCCCCAGCACCCTCCCAGCCCCAATCCCTGCAACCACCGCATGGAATCACCACGCCACCACCATCCATAGCCATCGCCGCCACCATCCGCCACCACTACATCAGATCTGAAACCCTAATCAACCGAATCTCCATCGCAATCAAATCAATCAGAGATGTAGAGACCAAATCAACGTGGAAAGCAGAGGAAGAAGAGTGAAAGCAGAGGAAGAAGAGTTAGGTCGGTCAACGATGCATGTCATCTCCAAGGCTTGAGACTCCATCGTTGAACCATAACCGTTGTCATTGCCGAACCTTAGCCGCTTCCATCATGGGTTTTCACTGAACCGTCATCCGATGGAGAGCTCGTGTTGGAGAAGAAGAGGAAAAGAAGATTGCGGAGGATGGTTGTGTGCAAATCTTTTCTATCTTCAGGATGAAGAAGATATGCGTGCGTAGATCTCTGCGACTTAAGCTTCATTCTCACACGGAAGAGGAGTGATGGGTCACTTTTTTGGAAAATAAAAAAGTGGTCATATTTTTGGAATTAGAAATTTAGAGAGTAATATTAGTGACATTGTTTCTTTTTTAATTTGGATGTCATATTGTCTTGTTCTAAAATTAATGGAATAGATGAATTCAATTACAGTTGAGTATACATATCTTCCATGTAAACAGACTAACTCGTTCATTTCTAGTAGATCTAGAATATTTCATTTGAAATTAATAACAAAGTTGTAGAAATACTATTATACGGAGTACTAAACAGTGTAAGTAAATGATACGTAGTAAAAATATGAGAGGAAATGAAAGTGTATAAAAACTGGATAGAGGAGGAAAAAAACCTCCCAAAAGTTTACTTTGACATAAAAATTGAACAAATATAATCGCTAAGAGTAGGGATGAGCATTGAGTATGGATTGTAAAATACTTCATCACTTCCATAAAAGTTGCAATATTGGAATTTCTACACTATTCACACATCTTACTTTGACTACGATTTTTTAATAATATACTCCCTCCGTCCCACAAACTTCACAGTTTGACCTACACACATACACATATTAAAGAAATAAACTTACCATGAGATAAATTTTACTGTTTCGACACTGTTTCAACACTGTTTGACACTGTTTTGCACTGTTTCGACCCTGTTTGACAGTGTTTTGATGTAGATTAACTTGCCATTTAAGGAAATGAGAACTTGTTTCTGGAACATCCAAAAAAGGAAAGTGGGAAATTCATTGCGGGACGGAGGGAGTATATAATAAAAATATTATGTATAAAATTTTACTCGTAATAAATTTTTATTAATGTAAATTTCCAATATATTAACTTTTTTAATGTTTACTAATACGTAAATAAATATAATTACAGTCAAAGTATCGTGTTGACAAGCGTGAAAGTCAAACTGTTGCAAATTTTAGGGTGTGTTTGGGAGTTGGATTTTGGAGGGGAGGGGAGGTTGATGGGGGTTTATAACCCTCCTTTTCAAGTTTGGAAGTTTATAAAACTGGAGAGGATGGTTTTGGAGGGCTTTCATGACCCTCCAAAACTCTTTAAATGCCTAATTTTTAAGTTCTCCCAATTTGGAGGGTTTTGAATGATAATTAATGAAATGGTAATTTAAGCTCAATTAAAAATAAATACCAGTTCAATTATTTAAATTCGTTATATCTCAAAGTAATTTTAATTATAATTCATTCAAAAATTCTTTTCTTCCAAATTTATTACCCCCAAATACAAAGAAGGGCTTCTTCACCCTCCCCTCCTTTTCCCCTCCAACAACCCTCCAAAGTCTTCTCCTCTCATTCCCTCCGAACTCGCAAACATACCCTTATGGAACCGAAGATACTATGATGATTAAATCAACTAAACAAATTATAAATCCTTACAGAATATTCTCACGAATCATATTAAATACTTCGAAAATTTATCTATATAATAAGTACTAATTAGGGGGAACACGTTAAATTTTTTGTATTTTTGGACAGATTGAGGTTGGCTACCTTTGGCCAAAACAAGACAAACGTGGTACAATTTTCCGATATCGATCGAATCGAACAAAACCGTGTCCTTTTTTTAGTACAACAATTAAGCAATAATAATTAACGTCAATTTTGAAAATTAAAGTTGGTATGAACTAATTTAGTACAACAAGTGGGTAGACCGTACTACATAATACAGCTTCTTCAGTCCACAAAGAGCGAAGACCGTGTCAGACTGACCTACAAATTTGTTATGGAGTTATTGGTACAATGCATTGGTACAATTGTCACATGATGGATAGGCTTACCCGTTTGGTGCCACGAGGGTTAGGTTATAGGTTCGAATCCCGGCAACTTCGATGAGAGTTTACTATGTTAAAATTGCACAGGACTTCTGCAAGTACCGGAGACAGAGTCTCACTCTCTATCTGTCAGATTGAAATTATAATCCAATTTACATCCTCCCAACGTATCGATCCTTTTTTTTACATAATGGATACACAACGTTAGAGTGGCACTTAGGCATTTATTAGTTCAATTTTTTATGTGGGCCATTGAGATATTCACACTTTAAAAATAGATTTCCTTTGTATTACTCCCTCCTAACTTAAGACTTTGTAAAATTTGAAAGACGCACATACTAAGGGAAAAGGTGCAATTAAACCCTCGAAATAATCAAAAAAGTGTAAATAATCCCTTTTATAGAAGGTTCTGTCTGGCCATCATCATTTGGGACGTTCACCGGTGGCATTTTTTGATGAATTTTAGTGATCATCTTCTTCACTAAGTCTAGTTTATTCATGCCAAATTTCAGTTAAAAGTTCAACCGAGAAGTCAGTCAAATGATTTTCTGAAATATATTGCGTTTTTTAACTGTCCGGTTATCTTCAAACATTTATTTGACTGCCTTCAAGATTGAATTTTTAACTGAAATTTGGTATAGGTAAACTAGACTTAATGAAGAAGATGCTAAAAAAAATCATCAAAAATTTTCACGAGGAACCGTCTCAAATGGCGACGGCCGGACAGAGCCTCCCATAAAAGGGGTGATTTGCACTTTTTCGGTTAGTTCGGGGGTTTATTTGCCCCCTTTCCCCACATATTAATAAGAGAAAATAACTTTAAATAATACCAACTATCTTTCATGAAACAAAAACAATACCAACTACCTGAATGTAAATATAAAATAAAATGAAGTCAGTTTTTTACAAGAAATCCAGACACTTAAATCATCAAAAACTAATATGAAATCATTAAATAAATGATATTTGAAAATACGGTCACTTATTTAGTATTTTGATAATAGTTTTTGATGAGTTAAATAACTGATTTTTAGTAAATACTTCGTATTTGATATGTATTACTTTTGATATATATTCAAATAGTTGGTATTATTAAAACGTATTTGTAAAGTTTGTACCCTGTATTATTCTTGGTTCAAGAAAGATAGTTAGTATTATTTAAAGTTATTTTCCCTATTAATAAAGTAAAAATTATGTGGTTGAAATTTGTATAAAAGAGAGAGAAATGATAAGAAACACAAGTTGATTGATTAATACGGAAAATGACAAAGTTTTTGCGGGACAACTAAAAAAAGAAAGATGAAAAAGATTTAAACAAAGAAAGGAGTATTTGAATTGATAGACATCCAATTAATTACTTCTTACTCCATCCGTTTCAATTTATTTGACACACTTTCCTTTTTTGGATGTTTCAAGTAGTATTAATTACAGAAAAAAATATATGAAAAGAATCTTAAATGGTTTCTCTTGAGCAACTTCACTCAATTTAGTGAGAAAAGCAACTATGTCTTTGTTCGTTTTGACAATTAAATAAAAAGAGAACAAAATAAAAAAATACTCCCTCCGTCCCGCAATGAACTTCCAACTTTCCTTTTTTAAATGTCCCAGAAACAAGTTATCATTTCCTTAAATGACAAGTTAATCTACATCAAAACAGTGTCAAACAGTGCAAAACAATGCCAAACAGTGTCAAACAGTGTCAAAACAGTAAAATTCCCTCCATGATAAGTTTATTTCATTAATATGTGTGTAGGTCAAACTGTGAAGTTCATTGTGGGACGGAGGGAATAGTTCCTGCACTGGTAACCTGTTAAAATGTTGGATAATAACCAAGGATGAAAAGTTGAACAAATAGGTGTTCAAATGGGTTCTACCAGCACACAAAAAATAGTAGTCTCTTTGTTCATTATTAAACTCTCAAAGTTCATTTTTGTGCATTCCAAAATAAACTTTCTTTATTATTTTTTGGTAATTTTTTTATTCAAATCCATTCTTATATATTCTGACTCATTTTTCTTTCTTTAGCGCAATTATCCACCACATAATCCACACTATCTTGATCCACTTATCAAATGTACCAAAGTTAATTTAGGGAGAGAGAGTATATTTATTTCGGAAAAAGACTGCGTACATCTGACCTCCACGATGGTAGCCTTTGGGGTAATGAGGTAATGACAATGATGATGAGAGAGACTATATTTATATCGCTGACATATGCAAACAAACTTGTTTGTATGGTTGATACTTGATAATAAAATTGATATTTATGAGTATGGTTGAGGTAGAAGAAAGTGAAAAAATATTCACAACCGGATAAAGACTGGTCAAAGCCTTTGCGAGTATCTCTCAGCCTTGTCCCCCAGCCTCCTATAAATTCAAAATGCCTAACAACTCATCAAACTACTTTTGTCTATCCATTCAAAGACTCCAACTCCCAAACTCTGTTATTCAGCAAGCCGGCCTTTCTGTGATCCTAAGCATTGGCTGCCGCCCGCCGGCCGGAAATTCAAGAATGGAGTACTACTATAAAGATGACCCGAGCAGTAGAGCGACGCCATCTTCTTCAAATCCTGCGGCGGCGTTGAGTGTGACGATGAGGAGGAGCATTTCCCAGAGGACCTCAAGTGAAGACAATCCTCCTCCGTCGACTTATATCTCGAGGACTTATTCCCACAAGAACCTGCTGGCCGCCGAGGCGGCGGCGGCGCCTTCCACCTCCAAGAAGCCCCCCGTGAAAAATTTCACCCGCAAATGCAAAAGCCTGGCCAAGGAGCAGAAGGCCAAGCTTTATATAATGAGGCGGTGCATTTCTATGCTCGTCCGCCGGGAAAAGCACTGGGACGACGACGACGATTGCTCGTGACGGCCGCCACGACATTGCCAAACAACATAGTATCTCCACATCAGTCATCGCTGACATTCACTGTACATTTACAAGAAGTTTCACAATTCAGATAGGTGTGTGGTCAAGATTGTGAGATTGATTAGTGCTTTGTAATTTCGATCTATCAAATTGAATTGCATATACCATTTAAATTTTCATTCAATATTTACCTCTCACTCAACTTTGTCAATTTTATATTGAATGAGAAATTAGAATAATAAAGGAAGAATTAGCACTCTCGAACTTTCATAGAAAGTGCAAATAAGCCCTTTTACAGGAGCCTTTGTCCGGCTGTCATCATTTGGGGCGGATTCCGGTGGAATTTTTTGATGAAATTTTTCGAGCATCTTATTCATTAAGTCTAGTTTACTCATACCAAATTTCAGCTAAAAATTCAATCGAGAAGGCAGTCAAATGATTTTCTGAAATATATTGCGCTGTCTAACTCAACAGTTATCTTCAAAAATTCATTTGACTGTGTTCCCGATTGAATTTTTAGCTGAAATTTGGTATGAATAAACTAGACTTAATGAAGAAGATACTCAAAAAATTTCATCAAAAAATTCCACTTGAAACCGCCCCAAATGGCGACGGCCGGAAAGAACTACCTATAAAAGGGCTTATTTGCACTTTTTATGAAAGTTCAAGGGTTTAAAGTAACAATGAATCTGAGTGACAAAGTTGGCAAAGTGTATCATTGCTTTAAAGTAACAAATTAAAGTTTTTTTGAGAGAAAGTTGTCAAAATCCAGTGGAACAGAGGAAGTATAGATTATGCACGGTTTTAACATGTTCAAAATCACATTCTACACTGATTTGTTTCTTTCCCACACAAACACCTCATATATATACACATATTTGTTGTAGGGAGAATGTTTCGCAAAGTTTCATTACCAAAATCCCTTATAAATAGAGATACAGTAGGGTTTACAAGTACGGGCCAATAGGCCCATAATACATAATTTACATTAAAAGCCCCTAATACATATTCTATCTAAACGATATCACACAACATAGAATTTTCTTCAACAATATTCTGTTTTTAGTTGTAACATTTCAATTTTCACGTTTATTAACACACATTTGATTATTACTATATTTCATTTCTTACTTTTTATTAGTAAAATAATTTAAAAAATTCAGTATTTTGAAATTCAGTTTTTTTAGTATGCAAAAAAATTAGTTTTAAAATTTTAAAATAAGAAGAATTTAAAGATTAATAAATAAAATGTAGTCAAATTATATCATTTGAAATTTGAATAGTGTAAAAATAAACATGTTGCGACTAAAAAGAAAGGAAATAGCGTATAACTCTAAGAAAGAGGAACACAAATAGACAAGAATTAAGTGAAATACAATTTTAAGCAATTTAACACAAATTCATTTTAATACTACGTATAAGATTTTATATACTCTGTCACAAACTATTATGTATCATACGTAGTATTCCCTCCGTTTCGAAAAGGTTGCCAAAGTTAACTTTCACGTGGATTAATTAAGTAAAAACTATGTGGTTGAAATTTGTGCAGAGGAGATTATAATCCCAGAATACTTAACAAACAACAAATATAGCAGTTATAGAAGAAGCAGATAGAAAGATATGTAGATATTATACGAATCTGGTATACCGTGTAAACTGTCCGCTGCTCTCCCTGGATAAGGAGAGCAGCGGCAACCCTACTCTCTATCTTTACGCCTCTGCGTCTCTAAGCCTCTATCAATCGTTAGGGTTCCCGTAAGTTAGTCTCCTTTTATAGGAGAAGTTGGCTAACTTACGGGTTACAAGGAAGCCCACGGGCTGATACACATTTGTGGCCCGTATTACACGATTAATTGATAACTACACAAATACAAAGATAACTAACTAGATTGAACACCATAAAATATTCCCAACAGGAGAGAGAATTAATTTTAACCACATATTCCTTATTTTAAATGGAAATGGTAAATCTTTTTGGGACATCCAAAAAAGGAAATTTGGCCAACCTTTTCGGGACGGAGGGAGTATTAAATACTACTCCCTCAGTCCCGTTGGAATGTTCCCGCTTTGCTTTTTTGGATGTCCCGTTGGAAAGTTCCCATTTCCCTAAATGGAAAGTTATCCTACATCAAAACAGGGTCAAACAGTGCAAAAACAGTGTCAAACAGTGTCGAAACAGTGCCAAACAGTGTCAAAACAGTAAAATTTATTCGTTTGGATGTCCCGTTAGATTCGTGGCTCGAGAGCCGGTTCAAGAACCTTTGTGTGCATGTGTATAATATTTTGAATATGTATTATAACTTAGAACTATTACATTTTCAAGATTTATACGGTGTATATTAATAATAGTAATAATTATAAATATAATATTATTACTATCATTAATATTTTATTATTATAACTATAACCATAATCTGTAATAATTATAATATGTACTTGTAATATTTATTGAAAGTAAAATAAAGAATACAAATGTCAGTGTTAAAGGAGAGATGAATTCAAAATGAGAACGATTAAGTACAAATATTATAAATTTATGTAGGTAAAATGCAACTTTAATAATTTCAAAATAGAAATTTTATTTTTACTTTGAATTCGAACTCGAGTTCGAGCATCTTATTCAGGCTAAATCTATAAAAAAACACATAGTATTATTTAGCAAAACTTGACCCGAGTTCGAGTTGAGCTCGAGCTAAGCTTGGCTCGAGTTCGAGCGTGAGTTATTTAACTCGTTCAAACTCGAGCTCGAATTCGAGATCGTGAATTCTGATCACACTCAAACTCAAACTCAAACATACTCATGTTCGAACTCGGTTAGGCTCGGTTGCACCTCTAATTATGACTAATTTATGAGAAACTCTCGTGAAAGAACTATTAGGTGAATTGCGTGTGTTTAATCGGAAAATAAAAAAATTAATTAAACTAAAATAGCCAAGAAAAATAGAAACAAGAAGGGACAGAAAGTCAAAACTTAGCTTGTGCAACACACAATTTCCTTAAAATGTATTCGCTGCCTCCCACGGCGCTAGGAGCGTTTTAGCGATAGTTTACCATGATACGGTGACTACGAACAACCGTATGAGCACACAATCAGTTATTTTGGCGAACATAATAATAGTATGAACACTGAGGATTTTTCAGAGAGTTGGAGTGAAACTTTAGCTCAAAAACTATGTGCTAACTGTGTTGTTGCAAATCACCTGGCAAATATATATAAGGATGAATTTGTTGTGTGTTACGAGACATTTAATGGACTTGAACGTTGGACATAAATGATTAGAACGTTGGGCATCAATATGTCAAAAAACTGTTCATTTCAAGGTTGTAATTGGGCATTTTTGGATGTCATTCGTGTCCGCAGGTCGCGCGCGTCAGTCGTGGTTTTTCTTCTCTCTTTTCGGGATTTGATTGGCGGCACCTTCCTTGCGCGTGAAGAGAGCCTTTCCATCCAAGAATATTAACACCTTTAAAGAGGGTCACTTTTATAAGGGGGTGACAATCCCTTGGGTTTTCCCGCGTGAGATAAATCATACTAGAAATCTATTATTTTCTCAGTTTTCTCCATTTCAACGAGTGAACTTCGAGGATCAATTTTTCATTCACCCGTTATCCATTTTGAGTGTACCACATATCGAATTGAAGCCATTAACAAGGAGATTCGGAAACCACTTTGACCTGGTTCGAATGGAAAGTGGACCACACTCAAAATACTGCCTCAAAATTGACCACTTAATGCAAGTTTATCACATTTGTCCAACGAGAACTATACAGCTGAAAAGTGAGAAATCAACTACAAGTAATTATTCGGAGTACATGTTAGATTAGAAGATAAAATATCAAAGACATCATAATGATGATATATTGATATGAATCATTTATGAAGTCGTGTGAGTCCATGTGGTTTCATGTTGACCAATAACGTGCTTTTAAAATGGAGATCCCATTATAAATTATGATGATAATTTAAGTTGCGAGTATGAATGAAACCACGTGAGTTCATAACTCCATATGACTCAAAATTAGAGATTATAAATTTTATATTACAATTTAAAGTTTTTGAGTGTGAGTTTTGCAAAAAGGAAATAGAGTCCTCCCTCCATCGCTCCATATCGAAATGAGTGTCTCATTTTTTTCTGGATTGTATCAAAATAAGCGTCTCATTTTCATTTTTGGAAAGAAACTCACTCCAAAAGTTACTTTAATAAAGTAAATAAGGGTTTTTTACAAGAATATTACTAAAATAAAACATATTTACATAAATATGACTATTCATTACTACAATGTGGTGTTGTAGTAATTTAAGCTCAAAACTTGAACATGAATTACTATGATTGCATTACTACTCTAGTCATTAGTCATATTTTTGTAAATCATCTTTATTTATTTCAGTAAATAATACTTCTATAGTACAATAAATCTTCCACTTTAAAAAAATGTAGAGTAAATCAATAAATTATCTTAAAATACATGAAATGCCTATCGAGACACTTATTATGATAGTGAGATAGTATATAGTTATATACTACGTAATTATAATGATAGTGGAAATGAAAAACTAAAATAGATGGTTAGAATTTTGATTTTTTTGTATTAGGGGTTTTATATGTATCTTGATTTGGGATGGTTTGATTTCCCAACTTTTGCTGCTATAGCACACACATGCAAGACATGCAATCCGGGAACAAGCTAAGCCATCTTTTGAATTTCCAATCTTAAACCTAACACTTATATATATGCTGTCATCAACAACCTTGCTGGTGGTTCAATTGTGATTTGTGAAAGGTCACCTTACATATTATTGCCCACGAACCAAGCTAATTTTCTAATCAATAGACGTTTGATATTATGCCTACTTTACAATTATCTATGTCTGATCTGAAATATTCTGAAATATTGTCTTTTCGATTTAAATCTAATCTGGATTGGTCTAGTTCAAGACCGAAAATAGTCTAGTTAAATAGATTCATATTAATGGCCAACATATTTTCACAATTATAATTTGTATATTAAATCGGTGGTGGAAAAAATATTTCCATACGCCCTGTACAACAAACCAAACTGGACACCTAGAAGGTAAATAAATGAATCAAAGAGATGTACAGAGTATATAATTTGGATTGCACAAAATTGTGATATATTGAGAAAAATGAAAGCTAGCTAATATGATGTGTAAAATTTTAGAGTTCTCAACAATTATAAATGACAAATTTAACTACGGCCGAATAAATACTACTCGGTATCATTCTAAAATACAAAATGCGAACGCTTTCACTTTCGAAAATTTGAGTTATACCGTTGCATTGAAACTTTTTACATCATCCACTTTTGATCATCCACTTTTAAAAAAAGGTTTATTCACAAAAATGTCACCACATTGTTCATCCATTTTAATGTAATTTTTTACGTATTTAGATCCATTAGATCCTAAATCAGACGCACGGGATTTATTCATATATTTTCATGAGAAAAAAATGTGTATTTGATCCTAACTACTATCACACACACATGAAGTATTATACATTTATGGGTGCGGTTCCAACGAGAGTAAGACTTATCATGAGAACGTGAGAACAATCATTTTTACATCAATGTGATAAATATTATTGAATTTTTCTAACTTTGATCACATCGAGCTAATAGCAAATGGACATGGTGACAGTTTGATAAATATTTTGGCATCGCGAAAAAGTGGAATAGTCGGGTTTAGTTGTGCATCACTATAAGATAAGTGTTTAATTTGCCTCGTGCTCTCACGATAAGGCTTATTCTTATTTGATCTCGAACAATATATTTATATGAAAAAATCTGTTTGTACACAAAATGTGTACATATTTGACACACTCTCCTATGTACAAATACATCAATTGTGTGTATACAAACGAGTATAAAATGTACACAGAATATGCACCCCTGATTGTTTCTCTACACAGACAACTCATTTAGATACAAAGAGTAATTATCTAGTGCACACAGGAAAGTGTGCCAAATACGTATAAACGGGTTGTGTACTTGTTCTTATATAATCCCTCCGTATTTCAAAATTTGCTACACTCTCCTATTTGGGATGTATTTAAATGTTTGCTACACTTTCCCTTTTTGGTAAGTTTTTCTTTTAAAATACCCAATTACTCTTACTTTTTCTACTTCTTATCTTCTTTTTTCTACTTTTTCACTCATTCTCCTTCCTACTTTTTCTACACTATTCATTACCCCTACTATTTACTCCTTAAATATTGTGTCGAGACATATTGTAGTGATCTTTTAGGATGTTTTTACTTGGACTGTAATTTACTCATCTGGTCTAGTTTGATCTAGTCTGGTCTGGTCTAGTAATGTCTGATCTCTTTGTATTTTTATAACTATCCAAGTCTGGTCTGATATGCTCGAATCTGAACTGGTCTGGTCTAATCTGGTATGGGACAAAAAACATCCTTACAAACGGAGGGAGGAGGGAGTATGTATTATATAATAGAAATTGCTCTAAATAGGATAAAAAACATTTTGAAATTCCAAAATAGGAGTATCACAGTCCGTATACCATGCAACCGGTGCATGGTGAGCACCGTACTCCCAGGGGTAAATTCGCGTGAACAGTACCCTTGTATTTGTCTCAATTTGTTTCGTGATGTAAATCCTTTGTTTTGGTATGTAACTCGCGCTATTGTTAAATGTAAATACAGTGTATTCAAATGTAACTTATTGTGGTGTAACTCGCATTATCAAAAATGTAAACAATAAAAAAGAGTGTATAGATGCATAATTACTTTACTTAAATCGTGAATATGTTTTATTTTTAATATCATGAACATCAAAAGGAATCAAAGGATTTAAAAAAATCATTTTTTTTGTTTCAATAGTAGAGGTTGATTTTTTTTATGTAACTCGTGTTATTACAAATGTAACTCGTGTTTCCAGCAATGCAACTCACAATGATAAGAAATGTAATTCATGTCAAGTTAAAATGTAAGTTATCTAAAACAGAATATAAGAATTAAAACATTAATTTCAATGTAAATAATGAAAAATAGGAGTTTTATCCTCTGAATGTATTGTATGATTATGAAATACAATATACTTATTTTATGTGGGTTAATAAAAAATTTGTAGTAAAGAAAGAAGTTAAATTAGTAGTAATTTAATTACTTAAAGATAATTAGATGTATCAAAAATAACAAATAACTAGATGTAACTCACGCATAGTTAGATGTAACTCACGCATAAGTAGATATAACTCACGTATAATAAGATGTAACTCACACATAATAAGACACAACTCGTACATAAGAAGATGTAACTTCAAATGTAACTCAAGAATCAAAACAAACAAATTCAATGTCTTAAAAGTTCTTAAAAGCATATAAGAGATAAAAAAAATTGTAGAAAAAGTGTATGCATGTAAAAATATATTACAAAAAGTGTATGAATATAAAAAATATATTACAAAAAAGTGTATGAATATTGTAAATATTACAGAAATAAAAGCAGTGTATGAATATAAATGCAATATACTTATTTTATTTAGATTTATAAACTTTTTGTTATGTATTGATAGAGAATAAAAAAATAGATTCAATTATTATGTGGATCAATAAAATATGATTTTTATGTGGATTAATAAAATATATAATATATTACAATACACTTATTTTATGTGGATTAATAAAATTTTGTAATAATTTGATAAAGAAAAAATGTAAATTCATTTATGTTTTAATTAGTTAAAGATAAAGATAAGTAAAATCACAAATAAATTTTTAGTATTTTGACGTTAAAGAGAAAAGAATTAAAGAAAATAGAAAAGAAAAATAAAGAGAAAGAAAGTACTTACCTGGAGGAACGAGGAAGAAGACTTCCAGAATATTGGGAAAATGGACTTTTGGAAGAAGGAAAGAAAAACACAGCACCGTATTAGCAACCGGTATACCATGCACATGGTAAGCTAGTTGCACCGTATAATTTGCGGGAGTATCATGTTTTTTATTCTCTGAATATGAGTAATCTGCCAAGTTTGGAAAAAAATGTCATGTTTAAAACCTAGTAAATGCCAAACATTACAGAAATTTACTCCTATTCAGGGAATAAAAAACATGGTACTCCTGTTTTAAAATTTTAAAACTTTTTGACTCCTATTCAGAGAATACTCTCGTTATATAAATATATAAACACGTCACATGCCTTTTTTATGGAGAAAAAAGATTCCTCTTTGATCTACCTAGAGAATATAAACTATTACTCCCTGTATTGTCTACTCCCGAAAAAGGATGGGGATATAATATGCCCATAGTGGACGGACCTTGATGTCCAAAAAGGGGGATGAATCATATCCGTTAGGTTCCGGTCTTTCACTGAATTCAATTGATTTTGATTATATAATATTATAATACACTTAATTTGAGGTTTGGTTCGTAAGAAGTGATATTCATTCAAAGATAATTTTTATAGTATTCTCATGTCATTTAGTTTATTCATGTGGATTAATCACAATCTTTTAATTTAATTATTTGAACATAAACAAATAATGAACTTCTTCTTATTCACTTATTTATCGTTTATGTCTAGTCTAACTAAGCTCCCAAAGATTTTTTAGTTTAAAACAGATATATATTTATGCAAACCCTTCCCAAAAGTTTAAAGGATTGGTGCCAAAAAAGTTATTGTTGCACTTTTGTTCACTTATTATGTATCAAATTCATGCCAAAATCCCATTTAAAAAGTGTGTTAATATTTTATATCAAGATTCATATTTACTGTCATTGTCTCATATAAGTAGCCTTATAAGTTACGGAGTATAATATACGGAGTACTTCTAAGTGCTCAATGATCTTGGGATTTATGACAGAGGTTGCACATCTATTCTATTTATATATAAGAAAACAGATAGCTCTTCTAATTATCATTTTGTCCTAAAAAATTGACACATGATTATCTCTTCATATTCTACTCATTTTCTATATTTCTACCAAGTGGCAACGTATATAACCCTCTCTTCAATTCCAAATTCTATTTAGAATTAGAACTCCAAAAACATCAAAGGAAGAAGGTAATTGGTGGGTCCTAATATATGAAAAATTTCTTTTATTTTTAAAGTGTTACAACCTTTTTATTTTTAAACCAATGTTTACAAAAATCATATCACATTTCGTAATTTTTTATGTTCTTTCATATGACATCAGTATTGCTTATATAAAATTTAAAAAAAAATCTGAACACTTATTAAACAATCTTCTAATTTTATAGCGCCAATACGAATTATTCTATACTAAATAAAGAAAAATTTCTAATATATGACCAAGATAGGGAAAGTGGATAAACGTATGAATTAGAAGTTGTTCTCTTCGTCTGATCTGAATGCTTCTAATCTGAATGTTTTAAGATCTGATCTGATCTGAATTTTTCTGATCTGATCTGAATCTTTCTGATCTGATCTGATCTGAATCTTTCTGATCTGATCTGATCTGAATATTTCTGATCTGATCTGATCTGAATCGTTCTGATCTAATCTGAATGTATCTGATCTGATCTAATCTGAATTCTTCTAATTTGATCTTAACTTTCTAAACCGGTATATATAAATAATAATAATAATAATAATATCAATAATAATTATAATAAATAATAATAATATCAATAATAGTTATAATAATAAAATAATCTGTTTATATATAAGAAAAGAGATAGCTCTTCCAATTACCATTTTGTTCTCAAAAACTGACATGTGGCTATCTTTCCACATTCTACTCTTTTTCTATATTTCTGCCAAGTGGCAACGTATATAACTCTCTCTTCAATTCCAAATTATAATTAGGATTAGAACGCCAAAAACATCAAAGAAGGAAGGTAATTGGTGGGCCCCATTATATGGAAAATTTCTTTTATTTTTAAAGTGTTATAACTTTTTTATTTTTAATCCAATGTTTACAAAAATCATATCAAATTTCTTAATTTTTTATGTTCTTTCATATGACATCGATATTGCTTATATAAAATTCAAAAAAAACTCTGAACACTTATTACACAATCTTCTAATTTTATAGCGTCAATACGAATTATTTTGTACTAAATAAAGAAAAAAATTCTAATATATGACCAAGATAGGGATAGTGGATAAACGTATGAATTAGAAGTTGTTCTCTTCGTCTGATCTGAATGTTTCTAATATGAATGTTTTAAGATCTGATCTGATCTGAAATTTTCTGATCTGATCTGATCTGAATATTTCTGATCTGATCTCAATCTTTCTGATCTGAATGTTTCTGATCTGATCTGAATGTTTCTGATCTGATCTGAATGTTTCTGATCTGATCTGAATGTTTCTGATCTGATCTAATCTTAATTCTTCTAATTTGATCTTAACTTTCTAAACCGGTATATATAAATAAATATATACGGAGTATGCATGTAAAAGGATTATCTCTCTATATATGAACCTAGATAAAGAGTTAGTTATATATATGAATTCATGTATTTAAAAGTATCTACTCTTTTACAAATATATTCCCAGTTTGAAATTGAAGAATTGAGGGCAAAATAAATCAGAATCCTTCAATTCCTTTTTTTTAGCTACTGATTTCATTTGTGAGAACAGGGCATGTGATTTTTGCTGATAAGAGTGTGAGAGAAAAAAAAAAGACATCTGCGCCTCGAGTCAAAATGCTAGAGATTATTGATTCAACATATCTCAACTTGCCCTGATGGGAATACTAAATACGCGCGGAAATGTAATTGATAAATTTTTTAGACATTTATTTATTTATAATTGTAAAATTGATACATACTCCATAGAAGTATGGAAATACAAGGAGCTATCCACGCAAAATAGCTCCAATTACAATGGATTCCATTTTTTTAAACCAAAATGATTTACCTGTCAAAATTGTAAATAAAATATTCAATATATTTAGGTGTAAAAAAATCAGTATATCTTCAAACTAATAATGTAATAGTAGTGTAACATTTAAAATTTTGTTCAAAATATTTTAAGACCATTTTAATTTCAAAATTTTGTAAAAGATAAAAGGTTGAAGCAAACTTATGGAAGCTTACTATATGTAATAAGATTAAATCTAGAATTCAGATATTGTCCTTTCGCCTTCCTTCAATAGTATTAATACATAGGGGATTCTCTCTTTTTTTTTAGATTAATAAGCGTTTACAAATTTTGTTATATTACTTGGCCACACACAAAATGGCAAGACAGAGGTGTTGGCGATGAAAGAATCTATTTTGAGAACACAAGAGAATCATCAACATATATGGACTGAAGTGATCAAATGGGAAAAGGAATCCTTCCGTCTAGAATTTCTGTTTAATTTATTGCACTCCTCAAATTCTAGCTTTTACGTTTTTAGATCAAAGATAATTTTTACTAAATTTTTGTCATATGTAGACATGATATATATTAAGTTTTTTCTTAAAATTTCAACTTTATACGAAGAGCATATTTAGACTATACAAACATTTCATTTGCATTGCTCAACATTTCTTTTTCTCCTTTTATATTGGGTATTTTTTTTAATTCAAACCTTATGTATTAAAGTGGCACTTTATTTCTTATATGCTTCTTATTTATGTTTAACTGTTGCAATTAATTAGTACCATTTAGTACATTAAGAAACTAAGTATTAGTGTTCTCATAATTCATAAGCATTCTTATGTTCAAAGCACATGTGAGTTATTAATTGTTTTCATCGATTTGTAATTTATATAAACGAAATATTTGTTTTTAGTAGGGTAACTGTAGTTTAAAAAACATCAATCGGGAAAATAAATGGACGAAAAATTCCTTTTGTACACGTTCTTATACACATGAGTACACCTCCATGTCTGTGAGAATTTTTTTTGTCTGAGAATCTCAGTCGATAGACAAACACTGGTTTGTTTTGTCTGTGGAATTTTCCATAGACAAACAAGTCGGTTTTTGTAAATGGACGGATGTGTTGCTTCCATGTTAGTCCGTTAGTCGTTGGACAAATTTGATTGTTTATATTAGTTGGACTAATAATTAAAAAATTGAATATATGCTCAGACATTTTTATAAATAGCAGTTCAATAAATTAAATGACTTTGGTTTTTTATTTCATTTTATCATCGTCATATTCTTAATATGAACCTTCTACTATTCCAGATTATTGTTCTAGGTGATGACCAAATTACGTCGTATATAAGTTACAGTGGAGGATCTAGGGGGGTCCTTTGGGGGAGTGCCCCCACTTCCGACCCCAAAATTTAGTATTAGTACTTAAAATAAAAATCGTGTCCTCGCTTCACGTACAAAAATATAGATATAAAGATAATTTCACCGAAGAGCATATATATTGTAGTGAAAATGTAAATAACAAACAATGTGTTGGGGATCGATTCCATGTAATTAGACATGTTGTTGATATGATCACTATTTTTTTTTGAAATGTGGCATTGATGATTTTTTGAATAAGTATGAATTATGGTCTAAAGTAAGAAGAGGTTTAAGATATGATAAAACATCTTATATGTGAGATTAACTTAATAGATGAAAAACTATTGTTCTTGAAAAAATATATACATGATTTTTTTTCAATTCGTGCTAGACCGTCATACTTTTTTATTTTTTGTATTGCAATATGATAAAAGTTAGATATATAAAAATATAAAATCATATTATTAGATAAAGTTGTATTGAAAGATGAAATAACAAGGTAGTATTTTGATACAATGGTCGAGTCTTAGTGGTTTCAAATGTTGGAAAAATGTGTTAAAAATTGCATTAAATGGTCATTTTGGGGCAATTATTTGAGTGGGGTCCACTTCCGATTTGGGTCGGGTCAAAGTGGTTTCGGATTGTCCTTGTTAAGGGCTACAATTCGATATATGGTACGCTCAAAACGGATAACGGGTGAATGAGAAATTGATTCTCGAAGTTCGCTCGTTGAAATGGAAAAACTGGGAAAATTATGAGTTTCTAGTGTGTTTTTATCCCACACCGAAAAACTCAAGGGATTTTCACCCCCTTATAAAGGGAAGCCTCTTTTAAGGAGTTAAGATTCCTAAAGGGAAAGGCTCTCTCTTACGCGCAGGGGGGGTGTCGATCAAATCCCGAAACGGAGAAGAAAAACCGCGACTCGTGTGCGCGGGCGACCTGCGGACACGAATGCCGTCCAAAAATCTATCTCTCAAGAGATACGGTTAATTTCCTGTTAAAAATAATAATCTAAACAGACTAGACAGAATAAACCACTTCAGGGGCGGAGCAAATTAAAGGTACTGGTTCGGACTAGGGCAGTGCAAAGAATATTTTTGAAAAAACTTTTACACAGAATTGTTCACATAAAAAATTAAAAAACATTTTTAAAATTTTGCGTGAGCAAGGGCCTACATTGGCCCTCCCCTAGATCCGGACATGGACCACTGATGCACCTGACCCGAGCCATTCCCATTCATACGACTGTGCCCCGCTTTAGAAAACTTCTGGGTCCGTCATTGTTATATAAGACTCTTATATAAGAAAGACACATCATTCAATTTAGAAGAAATATTTTGGCTCGTTGATTTATTATGATTAATTTGTACTCCATTTGTTGATTTAAGGGATTTTCACATGTTTTAGGGTGATGTTTACACACCATGTACCGAGTACCGCTTCCATAATAATCATATAGCTAGATAAAGAAATCATTTTAAAGGAGTTATATTACAATTTTAATTTACAAAGATAACATACATGCAAGGGGGGATCCAGGAGTTTGAGATGCCCTGGACTGAAGAGCAATTATACTGAACTTTAGCATTAGCGAGGTGGGTTGAATATGAAAAAAAAGAAAAAATATGCACTAACAAAATTGAAAATTATTAAGTTACACTGGATTTCAGCTCACCATGACCTGTACATAAATCATCCTTTGCATACATGATAAGTTACCTTGATCGACCGTTAATATACTTGACTTGGTTGGTAGCATTCATTTAATTGTTTTAGTGGGCATAATGGTAAATAAAATTACCATGTGATATAATTGAAATATAATTGTGCCTAATTACTATTATAATTAAATGAGTTATTGGGTGAATTTTCTTTAGGTGTTAACATTAATATTTATATCGAGATTCAGAGAATATCAATCCTGAAAATGGTGAACATGATTGATGAGTTATTGATCGAATTTGTTTCTTTTTATCACCTACCAATATAACCCCTTTTTGCAAAAAAAAAACACTTCATATATTACGTCGATATTATTTTATACGTTTATAAATATTTTGTGCATATAATTTAAATAAAAAGCTTCACCCGTGCATCGCACAGGTGAAATACTAGTTGTTATTATAGTATTCTCTATTTTTTAGAAGGGAAATTTTCCCAAATAGTCTAAAAGTGAAAGTTATATCATTTTTGTCACCCGCAAGACTTTCTTTCAAAAAAGGTTACTTTAAAGTTTTTTTATTTCAAAAAAGGACCATCCATACGTATGAAGCCCACTAGCTCAAATTTTTTCTCCACCCATGCACATAAAGGTTGAATCACTACTCCCCTCTTCACAAATAGTACAAAGGACTCACTCAACTTTTTATATACTTCGTATAAGCTGAAAATGTAAAAATTCATTCATTCATAATGCTTAGAAAAAAATAAAAATAAAAAAAAAAGAAATTGATTTTAAAAAACATATAAAACTTAAAATAAAAATAAAATTCCAAAAAAATGCAAAATTGGAAAACTGTAAATTAAATTTAAAAATTAAAGAAAATGAATTTAAATTTTACAAAAAAGTTAGAGAAATAATAAATATGTAGAAATCTTAAAATAAAAAAACTTGAGAAATATTTTTTTAATGTAATGTTTTTAATTAGATAATATAATCTATTTATAAAAATATATAAAAATCAAAAGTTTTATAAAAAAGGTATAAAATAAGATAAAAACAATTTGTAAATATTATATAATAAGAAAAATAATCAGAATCTTTTATGAAAAATTAATTGTTTTAAAAATTGGAAAATTTACATATTTAAGAAAATAAAATTCAAATAAATATAAAAATTTGAATTCATTCAAAAAGTTAAATTAAAATTTATATTACATTGGAACAAATAAAAATATACTCCCTCCGGTTCTGAAAAAAGTTCTCACTTTCCTTTTTGGGAAGTCCCAAAATAAAGTTCTCACTCCAATTTCTTACCATATATAGTAAGTTTTTGAAATGAATTTACCCCCTTACCCCTTTCATTTTTATCCACCCCTTAACACTACAACCTACCCGCCCCCTCAATCTACCAGCTTCTCATCATTTTTATTCCCCTTTGTTTGCAACCCTCCATTCCCCCATCATCCTCCGTCGCCCCTTGTTTGATCTTTCCATTGCACTATCTTTCCAACCCCTAAATCACTACCCTCTTTGGAAGCCCTCCATCGACCGCCTCTCCGATTTCCCGTCATCTTCACCTCCATCGGCAAAACCTCTGCATGGAGTATTATTTAAATTTTTAGAAAAACAGAAAATTAATGTAACCTAAAACACATTAAAATTAAAATAAACTCAGTGAATAAAAATATGAAGAATTAAAATAATGAACTTGGAAAAAATATTGAAAATTTGAAAATTTAAAAATAAGAATTTCTAAATTAATATTTCTTAAAGCATTTAATTTTTGTAATTATTATTTTGTTACTACTATTAGTTTTTGTTGCCTATTGTTAATACTCGTATGTGCTTCTTTTTGTTGATAATTATGGTTTTTTTGTTTTTTTTGTTTCTTTATGTTTCTAATTTTTGTTTATATTTATAAATCTAAATTTATCATTTTAGGCGACTATATATATATATATATATATATATATGTATGTATGTATGTATGTATGTATGTATGTATGTACGTACGTATATATATATATATATATATATATATATATATATATATATATATATATATATATATACTTGTTAGCTTTTAATCCCAAAAAAATATAAATTCTAAATACACAACAAAAATCAACAACATACAACAATAAGTACTAAACACAACAAAAAGCAACAAAATGAAACAAAATGCAACAAAATGAAACAAAAAGCAACAAGTATGATACAACAAAATGAAACAAAAATATAACTAAATATAACAGTATCACAACAAATACATAATTCGGTCTATTATTTTAATTTATTACATTTATCTCGTATTATTTAGATTTGGTCTTATAATATCTTCTGCTCTTTGCCTCTTAGTTTTCAATTTCCTGGATGATCCTCTTAATCTTTTTATCATCCTCTTCATCATGTATTTCGTTTTAAGCAGTTGCATGCCAAGACAAATGCCCAGAAATATTGGCCGATCTTGTTCAACATATCTAGAGAGTGCTTCAGCCATTCTGCAGGACACAATTTTTATAAATACCATGGACCAAAAAAACTACAGGACAAGAAACCATGATATATCATTGGGATATCTCCCAATCACTACATCTATGTACATCCCAAGATATCTGCCAACTTGTCATTGGAGTTTGGCATGCAACCTACAACAGACTTACTCATTCTTGCTTAGCACATCCATAGCAGCACCAAAGGCACATACTCCATGGAAAATTAGGCATTTTGCATTAATAATGTCCTCAGGTGTTTGTACCTAAAAGAATGCATTCATGCAGAACACTGACTATTACAAAACAAGCGAACAAAGCACATGAATCTTCCTACAGTCATATAACTTTCAAAATGAATCATAAATCACCCTTTCACTTGCAAAATGTAGGGCCTGTCCTTACTCGTTTGAAATAGAATAGATCGGTACAAGTTTTTCTGTTTTTCTCTTCGGATGGGTAAGACGTGTTGAGCAAAGCAAAACAAAAAAATGAATTGGAAGGAAAACTTACATCTTTAATATCAAAACCAAGGAATTGAATTGCATTCCTTAAACTTCGCACATTTCCGGCACCATAGTCGGGTAGAGTAACCGCTTCACATATTGAAATTAAAATGATAAAAGATTAGGAGTCATTGCAATTTCTAAAGAAGCTCAATAGTCATTTTTGATAGGAAGAGAAAGACTCTTTGGTTTCCGGAAAGATAGACAGATTCTTAATGCGAATTTTATATTGAAATAAACAAAGAATCGTTATATATATAAAATAATTAGAAATCAACATGCTCAGACAACAGTCTTACTGGATATGGAGTTTCTGGAGTAGCACATTGCAACTAACCAATAAAAACTCTCATTTTCCAACCCTCATGGCTTTTTCCACTAACTGCAAAAGTTCAGGGATTGATGTTTTGCAGACTTAGATTTCATCAACAAAACGAAAACATAATAATCAAATAATCATCCAACATTCAAAATAAAATCAAAATTCAATTCGGCCACACACATTGCATTGTATGGTACAGATTTGAAAGACCGCATCAATGGTGTGAGGTAATTTCATTCTTAAGAGTCTTTGTAGTACTAAATAGAGTGAAACAACAAGATATTAACTTCTAGTGTTCACTTAACTACTGTCCAGTATTGGTGTTAAAATTCCAAAATTGTACCGAGTATATGTAATTATGTATGAAGACTTAAAGCCTAGATAAAGCTATAGGAATTTACAGTGAGATGAGTTAGTCCACACTTCCATCATGAATTCACTCTATTGCTCCTAAAAAGTAGCTTGCACTTCTTCCATGATATCACTCTATTACTCCTGAAAGGTAATGTACAAAAGCAAATGCAAATGACATAAGCATGAGAGAATACAATGATAATGGTCTAATAAAGTTATATATCATATAAATATAAATGGTGAAGAGTGGAAGATTGACTTGCATTCCCTCCCGAATAAAGTTATGCTCCCTCTCTACTTTGGTGATGAATTTTTTATTTTTTCTTAAACTAAACAAAAAATATATATAAATTTAATCACTTATTTGAAATTAAATGAAGAAGAATGAAGAGGACTCACGGCAATCCTTTGCGCACACACCTCCCGCCATCGCACTACTTCCGGTGCCGATCGAAGAAGACAACGCCTGTGGATTTCAGCCCCTAAGATTACCGACAAACTACCTCCGGCTCCCATGAGTTCCAAAGTCACCTAGAGTGTGCGATTGAAGCCTTGAATTTTTCCTATCGCTACTCTGATTTTTTTCTTGAATGATCGTTGTGATGACGGAATTGATCGATATGTGAAAGTGTATCGCTTCCTGTGAACTCAAAGCTTTGATTACAACCCGTTGAAGCTGAGATGTGACCCCCTTTCTCCGTAAGCTACGTCGTCCACTCCAGGGAGAACAATTTGGATGTTAACGGTCGATGAGGACTCTCTTGAACCCAGATACAGAGCTCAGGGGAGGTAGGGGGTTTCTGTCGTATGCGAGAAGATGAGTAGGGAGATGGAAGAGTTTGGCAGAATATGTCTAAAACTGAAATAAAAAACTAAAATTGAAAACGTAGAAGTTAAAAATGAAAAGAGAAAAAAGTTGGGACATAAAAGAGTCATGGTCAACGTACATATATAAGATGTCTGAATTATTTTAAGGCTATAAGACTAATCTTTTCAAATCATTGTATTGTTATTATTATTTCATTTATCGTGTTGCGTATTATTGTATATTAATTTTATGTTACAAAATGAGTTTTTTTTCAGAATAAAGCCTAATAAAAAAATATTTACGAAATTGCAGTCCAGTTAAAACTATTTACCAAAATAATGCTGGATGTAACTATGGTTGGGCAAAGTCGCCCAACTAAACGGCGACTTACAAACCGCCAATGTGTTTGGCGACTTTTGCATACTACGTACAACGAACAAGGCAGCCATGGGTATAAAAATCCCATTTTTATTTAAAGCTCTATAACTTTTTATTTTTTACTTCAATTTTTATAAAAAATATATTAAAAAATAACAACTTTTTATTATCTTTCATATGACACCAATATTGAATATATAAATTTAAAAAAATTAAAGGCTTATTAAACAATCTTATTATTTTCCAATCTCCATATGGATTACGGAGTATTTCATACTAAGTATTAAATAAAGAAATAATTCCTATTATATGACGAAACTAAAGATAAGGGATGAAGATGCGACACCTTGGCTATAATTTGATAAACTTGTATATTAGTGTGGCTATAAACGTGCACTGTTGTCTTGGACTGGGCACAAGTGGCTCCACCCTCAGGAACACTGTTGGGGGATTCGGGGGCATCGACCTCGCCGAAGGCCAGGTTGTTGTCTTCAAGGGTCTTGGACTGGGCACGAGTGGCTCTTCCCATTTCGATAGGTGTTTTTGTGTTTGGTGAGGGGGAGGGTTTCTCACTTGATTGTTCGGACCTCTCAACGAGAGCACCAAATGATGGATAGTGTACCCGGGAGTAGCTTATCCGAGGGGTTATTGCGGGGAATAACCTAGAGAGAGGTCAGAGCAAGTAAGAGAGAGAGTGAATATGTATTCAATATAGAAAGTTCTGTCGATTACAATGGAGAACGGCTGCTATTTATAGTAGTAATAAATGCTAGGCAGGGACACATGTCAAGCATCTGACGGCCGAGGGTCACCTCAATCGGGGTGGCACCGGCACTCGCATGTGCACCGCATTAAATGCGGTGGTTGAGTGTGACGTTATACTTGACGTGGTGATTCAGCGCATGTGGGAGAGCAGATCTTGTCGAGAAGAGTGCCTTAGGCTGTATCTAAAGGGGCCGAAGGCTCCACATACCGGGGCGTTATGTATTGAAGGCTATATATGCCGAAGGCTTGGTTTTCAAGCGTTGTTCTCCTGCGCTGTTTCTGGACTCGGTTTCCTGGATGCAAATCCTTCAGACCTGGGGCCGAAGGCACAGTTTGCGTATTATGGGTCGCCTGGAGTTTTGTTTGTTGGGCTTGGCCCATTTAGACCTGTTGGGCCTGATTGTTGCAGTGGATGTATGTGGACCGAGGGTTCCTGGACCATACACTTCATCAGGAGTCCCCCACTCCTTTGGTTGAGAGTTTCTCGAAGGAAATAGGAGTAAATGTTGTGAAGTCGTTGATGGCTGCTTTGTTGTAGTTTGTGGAGTAGTGGGAGATTTGTGTTTGCGTGTTCTGCCGAGGGCAGTCCCCCAATCCCCCACATTTTGGGACTGAAGGCTTTTGTTGATGCTTTGAGGAACCTTAGCCTTTAAATTTTTTGTGATTTTCCCGAAGGGGTTCCCCAGTCTCCCACTCCTTGAGGCACATTTAATGGGGTGAAAAGGAATAAAATAATGTATGTCTTCAACAGGGAGCCGAGGGCTGATGTCTTTGCTTCATTTTGGGGAGATGCCTCGTTAAAAACCTCATTAGGAAAAACCCTGTGGAAAAAATCCTAATGAGGACAAAAGAGTACACCGGGTAACCCAAAATGAAGTCAAAAGGTGAACCCTTCGGTCTCAGATGAAGGGTACCGTTGAGGCCGAGGGCCATTCATAATATGTGGAGAGTAGCCCTGAGAGGCCGAAGGATGTTTATGATCTGAGGGCGGTAATTGCCGAGGGGATCCCCCAGGCCTCCATGTGTCGAGGGCTGAGGGCTCCCGAGAGGTTTCCCCAATCTCCATGCTGAGGGCTAAATGTGGAAGGAGGGCTTGCTCCGTTGGTTTGAATGTGATAACCCGAGGGCTTGCTCCGTTGGTTTTTGAAGGGTGCCAGCTGAGGGCACCTCAGGCTTTCAAAAATAGCCGTTGGGATATGACCGTTGGAGAAGGCGTCCACGTGGTGTGTTTTGTTTGGCTTGCTTCGGGAGGGCGTCACCGGTTGGTTGAGGCGGCGGTTCATAATGATGGGCTTTTAACGTGTTGAGGTACATTACGTTGACGTGCTGATTGGGTGAAGTCGGACAGAGGGGTCCAGATGGGCCGAAGGGATCCCCTCTCTAGATGCAGCTCCTTGAACGTGCTGAGGTACATTACGTTGACGGAACTGCCCGTGTCAACATAAGTTCTGTGGATAATGGTGTTATTGATCTCACTCTGGATCACTAACGCGTCCCTGTGAGGGAAGGAACCTGGGGGGAGGTCGGCGTTGGTGAATACAATGGGCTCCTCCCTCAAGCGCTTCACGGGGGGCATATGAGTGACTTCCCCTACGTAAAGGGATTGTGCCCACTTCTTTCTTTGGCTGGTTGAGTCTCCCCCCGTGTTGCCGTCGGTGATCATGTGGCTGCGGCGCTTCTTCTCTTGGCACTGGTTGTACCCTTTTTCCTCGCTGAGGTTGCCAATCTCCTTTTTCTTACCATTCGGGTCGCCGAGGGGGATGGTGTTTGGATTAACCCAGGCGTTTGCTTTCGCGGGGGGGGGGGGGGGGGGCTTGATGAGGGTACCCCCTTACAAACTGGGATAGGTGGCCCCGTTCTATCAACTTCTCGATGGCTGCCTTCAGCTGGTGGCAGTCATCGGTTCGGTGGCATGGGTGCCGGTGGAAACGACAGTAGGGTACCTCCCGAGGTGCCCTAGAATCTCGCTCTACCAGCCCCCTTTCCTCGGCATAGTCCAGAATGATGATGATGGGTTGTGTCAGAGGAGTCTGATAGTGCTCTAGAAGGACGGGCTATGCCCAGGCCTTCGGGTTGTTCTTGTAACCTCCCCCGGACTTGGCTTTGCCATGCCGGGGGCGATCACCCGAGAGGGTTGGACCTTTGGATTGGTGGAATGGAGCTCCCGGCCCCTGGTGGTTCTTGTCATCCACCCTAGGACATTGCTGCTCGGGGTTTTGATGGCACTTTTCCACCTCCTCAGCCTCTGTGTACCGGTCTCCCCGCTGGAGGGCCCTTATGTAGTCGCGAGGGGGTTCGATGATGAGGCTCCTTGAAAATTTCCCGGTGCGGAGGACCATCTGTAGGAGAGCCATAAGGGTCCCGTCGTCGGCGCCATCAACCTTATCCGTCTCCAGCTTCCAGCGTTCCAAGAAATCCCGAAGAGTTTCCTCCTTCTGTTGCCTCACCGTCAGTAAGTGGGAGAAGTTTTTTCTTGACCGGTGCCTTCCCGCAAATTGTGTCAAGAAACGTTGGGCAAGCTCTTGCCACGAGTCAATGCTGCCTTCGGGCAGTAGGTTGAACCATTCATACGCCGGTCCCTCCACGGTGGAAAGGAACCAACGGCACAAATATTCATCTGATGCCCCCATCATCATGCTATTTTGATACCTGCTATAGTGTTCTTGGGGGTTCGTCTTCCCCTCATAGGGCTTTATAGGTTACCCTCAGTATTTTCCCGGGATCTGAGCCGTCAATACCCTTGGGGTAAAAGGCGTCTTCGTGCGAAGTTGGATGACGGGTTCCCCGGAGCCCTTGGCAAGCTTCTTCTGCATTTCGTCCACCTTGGCCATCATGGCGGCATACTTGGGGTCTGTCTGTGAGGCGGAAGCCGTCGTTTGGGCTTGACGGGCCTCCATCTCGTCGAGGCGGCGCTGGAGGGCCTCAATGATCTCGTCCCTGGGATCCTTCGGGAGGGCCTCTGCCCCCCTGCGATTGTGCGCGGGCTGAGTGAGCTTGGTTGATCTGATGCCTGGCGTCATCAGCGTTTAACAGTCCCTTGCCCTTGTCCCAAGGGGGACGCCCTCTCGTCTGCCCTCGAGACGGAACCTCCGCCTTTTGAGGTCTTTGAAATGCCTTACCATCGAGGCGGTCTTGGACCCCTCGGCGATCATGCACTCCTCTGAGCCTCTCGAGGGCTGAAGTCTGGGGCCTATCTTTGTTCCCACCGCGTTGGTCCCGGGACTGGACTTCCTGGGATGCGGTATCTTGAGCAACGACCCCTTCGTTGTTCCTGATCCGAAGGATAGGGTTTACGAAGGGGGGTGGAGGCGGTGGAGGAACGATGTTCTCCCCGACCATTGGCTGAAGTGGCACCAGAGTGCCGAAGGCCCCAGGGTTCTGGGTGAGCGTCTGCATGAAGGCAGAGAATGCCGACTGCACGTCGATAGTGAGGACCGGAGGGCTCACTCGGTTTTCGCTCTGGTCCTTCCTCGGGGGCATTCTTCTGGAGCTGGAGACGTAGGTCAACAGCCGCTTGTTTCAACCCGACGATGGCTCCTCCCTCAGGAACCTTGTTGGAGGCTCTGAGGGCGTCGACCTCGCCGAGGGCCAGGTTGTTGTCTTCAAGGGTCTTGGACTGGGCACGAGTGGCTCTTCCCATTTCGATAGGTGTTTTTGTGTTTGGTGAGGGGGAAGGTTTCTTACTTGATTGTTCGGACCTCTCAACGAGAGCACCAAATGATGGATAGTGTACTCAGGGGTAGCTTATCCGAGGGGTTATTGTGGGGAATAACCTAGAGAGAGGTCAGAGCAAGTAAGAGAGAGAGAGAGTGAATATGTATTCAATATAGAAAGTTCTGTCGATTACAATGGAGAACGGCTGCTATTTATAGTAGTAATAAATGCTAGGCAGGGACACATGTCAAGCATCTGACGGCGGAGGGTCCCCTCAATCGGGGTGGCACCGGCACTCGCATGTGCACCGCATTAAATGCGGTGGTTGGGTGTGACGTTGTACTTGACGTGGTGATTCAGCGCATGTGGAAGAGCAGATCTTGTCGAGAAGAGCACCTTCGGCTATATCTACAGACGCCGAAGGCTCCACATACCGGGGCAGTATGTATCGAAGGTTGTATGTGCCGAAGACTTGGTTTTCAAGCCTTGTTCTCCTGTGCTGTTTCTGGACTCGGTTTCATGGATGCAAAGCCTTCGGACCTGGGGTCGAAGGCACACTTTGCGTATTATGGGTCGCCTGGAGTTTTGTTTGCTGGGCTTGGCCCATTTGGACCTGTTGGCCTGATTGTTGCAGTGGAAGTATGTGGGTCGGGGGTTCCTGGATCATATACTCCATCCTTTATATTTTCAATATTGGTGTCATATGAAAGATAATAAAAAGTTATGAGTTTTAATATATTTTTAATAAAAATTGAAGTAAAAAACAAAAAGTTATAAAGCTTTAAATAAAAATGGGATTTTTATACCCATGGGCCCATGTACTGTTTTCCCATGCTGCCTTGTTCATGTTCATTGTAAGTAGTATGCAAAAGTCGTCAAACACATTGGCGGTTTGTAAGTCGCCGGGCGACTTTGTCCAACCATAGTTAAACTCAGCAGTATTTTGGTAAATAGTTTTAAATGGACTGCAATTTCGTAAATAATTTTTTATTAGGCTTTATTCTGGAAAAAAACTCTTATAAAACTTTTCTAATGTTTATAAATTTAAGCAAAATATGTTTTTTTTGTTTAAAATATTAAGTTAGAGCGTAAATGTACAATAATTATATGTTGAGATTAGTAGAAGATTGACATAAGAGTTAATTGGTGTTAGTGAAATTGTTAATTTCGCACGTGATAGAGCGCAAGATATAGAAGGTGATGAAATTTGTTGGCATTTATATACGATTCGTATTACCAAAAACTACTACAATTTGACTCCTTGAGGAGGAGTTTTTTTCCATGGAGAGGTGTTTTTTCAAACTTATTTACCAAACTTGGGTAATTTTAAACTTATTTTCCAAATAGAGGTATTTTTGCCATGTCACCTCATTATCACTGCAGGGCGCCACATCAGCTTATCTACATCATCCCATCAATTCCATGTCATCAATTTTGAGAGTTTAAGTGTGCTTCTAAAATATAGAAACAAATGAAGACAACAGGATTTGAACCTATGTGGAATACAAAGGAAGTCATCTATCTGAACCACTACACTACACCATTCACTTGATTAGAAATGCCTTTTAATATTAAAAGTATAATATTAAACTTACTTGTTAATACATATTAAAAGTATAATATTAAACTTACTTGTTAATAAATATTAAAAGTATAATATTAAACTTACTTGTTAGAGATTTTGAAAAATCTCTTTCAATACAACATTCGTAGTAGTCTATAATCAGTTCGTATACCGTGGGATCATCCCACGGTGAGCATGGTGCTCCACTTCCAAAACGACGTAGCTTTACCCAATTTTAAAAAAAAAATCGCGTGAACAGTACATGCGTGAACAGTACACACGTGTACAGTAACTGTTTTTTCCTTCTTTTTGTCCCAGTAGCATGAATGGTGTAACTCGCGAGTAAAGATATGTAACTTACGTTATTGATTAATGTAACTCAAGTGCATTCGAAATGTAACTTGTCAAATACATAGTATTAAAAATACAATATTGATTTCAATGGAAACAATGAAAAAAAGAGAGTCTAATTTCACAATTGTTTTACGTACATTGTGAATATGTTTTGTTTTTAATATCATGACTATAAAAAATAATTTTTTAAAAAAAAATATTTTTTTTTGTTTCAATAGCAGGGGTTGATATTTTAATGTAACTCATGTTATTACAAATGTAACTCGTGTTGATGGCAAATATAACTTAGATGTATACAGAATGTAACTTGTTGAAAAATTGAACATTTTTTTTGTGTGCGTTTAAGAATAATATATATGTCATAAACATTGATTTCAATGAAAACAATGAAAAATTGATCCTAATAACTTAATTACTTTTTTTAAATAGTGAATATGTTTTATGTTTAATATTAGGGCTATAAAAATGATATAGCAGGGGTTTATTCCGTGGTGTAACTCACATACACTAAGATGTAACTCGCGTATATATTAAGATGTAACTCGCGTACATTAAGATGTAACTTGCCCAGAAGAAGATGGAATTTGTTTTAATATGAATACCCAAAGCCCATCAATTAGATTGATTTGCTCCAATATCACGTTTACTCTGTAAATGATATACCAAAACATCAAAATTGAACCAGCAGATAGCAAACGTTTAACATCTCCGTATAAAATTTGATTTTTCTATGGAAGTTTCCAGATCTCTAGCCATCTCTGTATACATCGTACAAAGAAGGATTCACTGCTCTAAATTCGGTGCTCTGTGATAAGCTATTTGGCCGTTTATATGTGTCTCGCAAACCAAAGTCGGTGATTGGCAAGTGGGAAAGGAAGGGGGTCGTCGTCGCTGGAAAATAAGAACAACGTGCTGCTTTGATTTTTAAGTGCAAAACGATGCCGTATGGGGATCGGCACACCATGCGCATCATGGGCCGATCCCACGGTATAATTTGCGGTCTATAATGCTTTTCCATCCTTATCATGCATTAAAATTTTCAATTCATGTTTGCTCTGAACTCTCGATAATGCCACATACAATTGTCCATGACTAAAAACATGTCTAGACAGGTATAATCCAACTCTCTCCAGTCACTATCTTTGAGATTTGTTGATTGTCATATCAGACCATTATAGAAAATTGTCTTTTGATATACACGTTCAATGTATGTAAATATCATCTCCACTATTGCTCTCAGACATGGTTCTTGCTCCAATGACATGATTTTCAATCATGTAGACAATCAATCTAGTTCCATTACAAAGTCTTTCTCAGTTGCCTATATCACTTTAAAAACATATGTTTTTTAAAGTGTACATTTATTTTTATTTATATATGAAATATTGATGTCATATGAAAGATAATAAAAAAATATAATTTTGATAGATGGTTTGTAATAACCAAAGTAAAAATTAAAAACAGTTGGTCCGTTTATATAATTTTATTCACGATATGATTAAATATAATTTTTTTTTTACATTTTTACATGATTTCAAAGATGGGGGGTAGAATAAGTGAATATCAAAAAGTATAAATCTATAAAACAATTATTCAAAGTAAAATAAAATAAAAGTAAAATCTTCTTCATGCTTTTTAGGAACGAATAATACATGTGATTAAGAAATAGTACTATTTCTTAATCACATGTATTATTCGTTCCTTTAAAAATATACTCCGTATCTCTTTATCAAACAATAAAAAATGTAATAATAAAAAACTTAATTTGAGTTATTCAATTAAAAAATATAAATCCTATTAAAACTTATAATAAAAACATAATTTGCGATATTTAATTCGGAAAATAAATAAATATATAACTTAGAATACAAAAAATTAATTTAAACTTATAATGAAAAAACACAATTTGCAATATGTATTTTTTTAAATAACTTCAAATGAAATAAAATCAAATAAAATATAAGTCATATTTCTAAGTTATTTATTGCATGAAATTTACTTATTTTTTATTTTATTTACTTTTAAGTTATTTCAAATAACTTTTAAATTATATACTTCAATTTTTATTATAAATTTAAATTACATTTTTATAGAATTAAATATCGCAAATTAAGCTTTTTGTTGTTATTATTTCGTTATAGCAGCTCAACTCTTCTCGCCTCGGTTCAATTTTCTTATTAACAAGCATACAACGAGTTTTAGTAAAATTTGTCTGCTGATTTAATTGGTCCTTTATGATGACAATAAACTAATTTTTTGCAATGGCTAAATTGCCCTTCTTCAAAGGTGAAATCTACATCAAAGTAGCCGGTCTTCTTAATAGAAGATGTTAGAAAATAGAAGAGAATGTTGGTACAGATGGGGACGATCGGCTTCCGTGCCCTTGGTAAAATTTATGCCAGGCCATTATCTGGGGGCCCCGAGAGAGCAGTCGGTGTAGGTCGAGCGGGTCCTTGTCCTCGTGATAATCCGATCCAGAAGCCCAAGATCGGGCGGACGCTCGTCCAGACCCATTGGCGGGAAACCAAGATATTGGCGGAAAGCGCATTTAATGCAATAGATTTGGTGGGTGGGAAGCTAGGCACCCACAATCCCCCATATCATCAACATCATCTACCCCTTGACAGTATAAATAGTACAGAGTAGCTTTTGTTTCACTGTAAATGGTTGACAACTTATACTCTCTAGCAATAGCAATTATGCTCCCTCTTCCTAGCTAGCTCAGATAGATGATCAGCCTAGAGGGCTTATAGTGAACTGTGTTGCGATAGATTCTTAATATCGTTGAATAAGACATGACCCACTTACTAACGTCCAAAAAAATAGAAGAGAATGTTGGTTGTATGAGTAGGATAAGTGATTTTATTGACTTGTAGTGTAGATCAGAGGAGGTGTTTTAGATTAGAACTCTTGTCTCTATAAAAGTTGTTTTATATTGATGTTGCTTGATTTTCCTGTTGAGCAAATGAGTACATAAGGTCCTATTTATAGGTGCTAGAGGATCATTTTAGATCATTATTAAATGCTAGAAATCTAGAGTATTCTACTTCTAATTACTCTAGACTCTACTTAAGAATTCTATGATAGAGAATTCTTATCTCTAGAACATTATTTCCCTTGACTCTCTAGAACATTTCTAGTTTTAACTTCATAGAATATTCTAGATAAATGCATCAATATGTAACAGAAGAACAACGACTAAGTAAATGGTTTACTTCAAACCAAGCAGTGAAATAAATGGTGGTGAAATAGTTGGTCGTGGTCTTCATTTGGCGAAATGGCTAGTCTTGGATCAAAGGAAATAAAGTAATCCATAAAATTTGTGGCTTTGAATAACAAAAATGGGGGTGTCAATAGAATCCCCCATTAAAAAAGCAAAGCTAAGTAATTAAACAATGGATAAACATGTTATCTATCTTATTACTCATTGAAAAAAGTAGAGAACCGAAGTACAATTGTACAAAACCAATATCACACTTTCCAATTTTGTTGTCCCTTTGCTTTATTTCGAGTATAATCTCCAAAAGCTCAATCACCATCACATACTTCCAAATAATGATGGAACAAAAAGATATATACTACCTAATACAAATTATAAACACCATTTTTTCTTTTGAGGAAATGCATGCACGCTCAATATAATCAAACAACAATGACGTGACTGGTTAATCAACACTTGGGAAGATCAGAAGGTGGTGGAAGTATCTTCTGGTGAGGAAGGTTTCCATCCTGAACAATCCATGCCATCTTCAACCCCCAGCTCAGATGCACCTCCAAATGACAATGCATAAACCAAACTCCTGCATGAATGATTAATACAAATAAAGAACGTTTTCTATATAGTCAGTTTTGAAATATCTAAAGAGATTAGTTATGTTTAAGTCTTATTATTAACAACAAATCCTAATTTATCTTTAAAGGTGATCAGTTGCATGCTGGTACAACAAGTGTCTATTGTAAAATCCATTTCTAGCATCATAGAATTTGCTACAATGTAATATCTATTGTAACATTATTGTACCAAGAAATGCTAAAACAAAATAATCAATAAGGAAATTACCATAAATAGGACTAAAAATGTTTTATATTCTAAAATAAGACCAATTACTGCCATGTTTTGACAGTAATAGACTTTAAATATGGTGGTATTTTCTAAATTTGGAAGTTATTACTCATATTTTGAGAATAAAAACATTGTAGTCCTATTTTGGAAGTTTCAAACATTTTTACTTCTATTTCGGGAATTTTCTCATGCATAATAGATTGCTACAATACATCTATTGTAACAAAGGTGCAACATACTAAAAAATGCTATATTTGATATATTGTGACATATTTCGGACCTATTGCACCATTTGCACATGCTACAAAAGCTATACTTTATTGTAGTGTTGGGATGACTTAACATATCCTCAAAATGGTGTCTCGTTGGAGTAAACTAATTTCAGATTCTCAGTTATATACGGAGTATATGAAGTACTATATTAAGTTATCATGTACTAGCTTGTTACGATTTATATGATTCTAAATATGTTGATTTGTATTTTTATACGTCACCATTTGTGACAGAAGTTATAAACACTACAAACCCTCCAAAAATGTACCGGTAACACATTTAAGGTGATTGACGTACCAGGATTATCAGCTCGGAAGCGGAGAGCGACCCAACCACCGGCCGGAACACTGATCGTGTTTCGCTCAACGGGATCTACAAGGTTGTACTTGGCCGGATCTTTCTTCCGATCAAAGTTGCTGAACCCACTCCCGACAACATAGAAGTTGTGTCCATGAAGGTGAAGGGGATGGCTTTCTGCACTGATAATGCTAGTGTCCTGCAACACCAGTTCGACGGTGGCGTTGAAGGGAACCACCGCCAGCTTAGTGCCCTTAGCCACCATGGTGTTGTTGGGAGGAGTGCCAGTGTAGTTGAAGGGCACTAGAGGGAGGCTTGGGAAATCAGTTGTGAAGACTTGAGCATTAGAATTCTTGAAGTAATGGGCTTGGAGAAGTGCTGTTGTGGGTGTAGTAAAAGACACATTGTTCACAGAAGCTGCAAATTTTGTGACATTGGTGGGCCCCTGCTGCCATCAAAATATATTGCTATTACCTTCACTAAATACTCTATATACTCCCTTCCTTCCGTATTAAAGTTCTCACTTTCCTTTTTGAGATGTCCCTTATTTAAGTTCACACTTCTATTGTAGGAAACAAAACAGTGTCAAACAGTGTCCAAATAGTGCACTTCATAGTAAAGTCAAATTTATTTTCTTAATCTGTGTGAAGTCAAACTGGGAACTTTAATAAGGACCGGAAGGAGTACTTATCTTTATTATTCTAGTATTCCCCATTCCATCATATATGCATGTTATTGCTTATTTCCTTCGTAAACCTATCTCCATTTGTTCCAAATTAAAATAAGTAACCATTTCAAATCGATGAAGAAAAACTTAAGACATATAAATAGATAACCTGATCAAATCACACCCACTATTATAAAGTCAATGAGAGTCATAAATTTAATAAGTTAATGCTGATTGTCATATCCATTGACCAAAAAGTGACTAACAACCATATTGGCTAACAAGTTAAGGATGATTACCACCTCAATTAGTGACTGAATAGTGGATCAAAGTGGTAGTCATGGAGGTCAAAGGTCGTCATATATATATATATATGCATATTACGAGTTTTCGTCCACTATTCTCCGTTCAACCTAAAGACTTTTTAATCTTTTAATTTATATATACAACATAAATAATGAACCATTGTTCATTTGTTTGACACTTGTTTATAGGGTAAAATAGAAATTGATCAATATAAGAATCAGGGCCGTTTTTTAGGGGGTTCAATAGGTTATCCAGAACAGGGCCCCCGAATTTAAGATGCCCCAAATCTTTAAAAACTTATTGGGAGAACTACCAAATAACCCCTTGAACTTTCATAAAAAGTGTAAATAATCCCTTTTATAGGAGGCTCTGTCCGGCCCTCGCCATTTGGGGCGGTTTCCGGTGGAATTTTATGATGAAACTTTTTGAGCATCTTCTTCATTAAGTTTAGTTTACTCATAGCAAATGTTAGCTAAAAATTCAATCGGGAAGGCAGTCAAATGAATTTTTGAAGATAACTGCGCAGTTAGGCACCACATTATATTTCAGAAAATCATTTTACTGTCTTCTCGATTGAATTTTTAGCTGAAATTTGGTATGTGTAAACTAGACTTAATGAAGAAGTTGCTCAAAAACTTTCATCAAAAAATTCCCCGGAAACCGCCCTAAATGGTGACAGCCGGAAAAAGCCTCATGTAATAGGGCTTATTTGCACTTTTTATGAAAGTTCGAGGGCTTATTTGATAGTTCTCCCAAACTTATTAATATTACATAGTTATATTATAGTCCGTATATTAATACTAATCAGTAAAATACAGTTATCTTTCATGAATATTCCATTAACTTGAGTATAAGTATTAGGATTGAGATTTTATTTAAAAAAAAATTATATTAATGTAGGACACCGATTTTACATTTTGAATCGGGACCTCCGAGTTCATTAGATGGCCCCGAAAAGAACAAAACATAGACAAACATAAAAAAATAAAACTAAATATGTTTATTTTTCAAAGAGGACTTGTTGAGTAATACTAAAAGAATAAGTTAGATTAGAACTTCCCAAAATTGGAGTGAATGGATTATTTTGCTGCATAAAGATTATCTTATATATGTAGTTTCTCCTTCTTTTGTGATGTTTTCACTTGACCTGGATTTTTTTGTCTTATCTGGTCTAATTTAGTTTGGTCGATCTGTTTGAAGCTGGTCTGACAATCTGGCTTGGTTTGAACTGATCTAATTTAGCCTGTTAGATGTGTGATCTTTGTGAATTTTACAAATACAAAAACCTGATCTGGTTTATTAAAGTTTAGTCTAACCTGTTAAAGTTTAGTCTGGGTTGTGACAGAATTAAGTCTGATAAAAGCATCATCAGTCCAAGGAATTAAAAATATCCTACATACCTGGCAAGTCTGGTTTTTAGGGCAAGGAGTAGTTCCAAGGCCTACGGTGAAGAAGAAATTCTTATCCACTGTCTGTGGAACATTTGCAGGGAACTCCGAACTGCCCAAACTCCGCAGCTTTCCGGCGAAACTCTGCACGAAAGTCGTGCTGTTGACGGGAGGAAGAGGCGGCAGAGAGAGGCGGTCAACGGTCCTGTTTGACCGAGACTGGGCCTGCGGGATGTCATACTCCACAAGTCCGACTCCCGTGGAATTGTCAAACGTGCCTTGACCTGCGAAGTATGGTCCGACCGCGATGGCGAAGGTTGACTTTTGGGGGTTTGACTTTGCTTTGAGGAGGACGTTCATGGTCTGTCCCGGTGATATCACGAGCGTGCGCGTGAGGAACGGTTTGACGTAGAGCGCGTCGGCTTCAACCACGGTGACGGAGTGGTTGGCGATGGTGACGAAGAGCTCTTCCTCCAGTGCTGCGTTTATCAAGCGGAGCAGATATGTCTTTCTTGGTTTGACTTTCAGCTTGAACGTTTCTGCAAAACCAGAAATAAACTTACTCATTTTTCTTCACTATAAATGTTTTATAGTGAAATTATAGATTTAGTCACATATGCCATAGCTCAACTTGGAGTGCTTTCATGTGGTATTTTATTCCTTTTTTTCTTTTAATTGTTATAAAAATTTACTTTCGGTCCATAATTTACAAAAAATATGTTTATTATCTTTCCAATGATGTCAATATTGTATGTTTAAAATGAAAAAACGTTTTTTTTTTCAAATATCTATTTCTTGGTGGATTTTTTCATATACAATATTGTTATCATATTAAAAATTGTAAAAAGAAAATTTGATATATTTATATTAGAAATGAAAAAGTTAAAACAGATACAAAATAATAAACAATTGTCTTGCCACGTGGAAGGCAAGTACGGTAGAGGTGATGCATTGATGTTCACCCTCTTGAAAGGGGTAAACAAATTTGATTTCCTTCAATTCATGGTTATGTCTCTTGTAGCTATTCAAAGACATATTTGATTCTACGGCTAATAAATTTATCGATGTTAATTACATAGCAAAAAATTTGCAATCGAAAAACACAATTTTCGCAGAAAATTTTGACGTTGATAACATATTTTTCAATCTAATTTTTACTGAAAAATGTATGTTTCAGTACATTTATTAATCAGAGAATCAAATTTATCCGTGAGTAAAGTTGCATAACCAAAACTATAGAAATTGAAGGACTAATAGCGGGCACAACCAAAACAATACGTTTCGTGACTCAATCAACAAATGTCACTTATTTAATATTAAATGCAAATTATATTGAATTTCGAATTCTTTCTTAAACCTCTATCCTTTTCAAATTTCTATGTGGAATTTCTGAATTGGACAATTTGAACTTATACATTTAGGTCGGAGTCTCAACATTTCAATCAACAATGTAATCATTAAAATTTCAGTACTTTACTCATTAATTAACTAAGTAATATACAAAGTAAAAATGATTCTTTAAACACAAACGTTATATACTCCCTCCGTCTCGCTAACAATGGAACAAGATGAGGTGACACGCAAATTAATAAAAAGTGGTTTGTGTGGTTGATATTGAATTGATAAAATAAGAATAAAGTAAGAATGATTTAGAGCCCTACGAACTTTACCAACTTTGGTATGAGACAATCTTAGTGGGACGGACCGATAAGGTAAAATGGGACAATCATAACGGGACGGAGGTAAAATATACCATTTACAGAGCAGTTGTACGATGGACCAGGAAGTCCATTGATGGTGTATGCATCAGAAACATTTGGTCCACCTCCAGTTTGAAGCGCTTGTTTGATCACTGTTTCTGTATCTGAGTTCCACCATTCACCTGTATGTATTTCAAAAAATTAATAAAAATTAACATTAAAAAGAATGGTATTTACACACGAAAATATATCCTTTATCATATTGACCGTGTCTCTTATTAAATTAGTTCTATAACTTTACTCACTTACAAATTTTGGTACTAAAAATAATAAATATATCCATATTGAGAACTTTTACGTACCGGGAAGTACACTTTTCAACTAAAAACATACCGGAAAAGGTATCAACAATGTCAATTTTACGTGAAAAGTGTGCTTTCCGGTACAACAATTCAATGTAAATAAGTTTATTAGTTATACACAGAATACATAGCATAAGATAATTACCAAAGATAATGGGGACTTCTTGATGTGGTTTAGGGAAGGGATAAGAAGTGTTCTTCTTAGGAAGGATGATAATTGCCCCATAGAGTGAGGCCCTTAGCCAAGAAATGTGAGCATGCCAAAAAAGAGTTCCTCTCTGACCAACAATGGTGAAATTGTATACATAGCTATGCCCTGTTTGGATCGGGCATTGAGTTATGTATGCCGGCCCATCGGCCCATCCGTTACGGAGTTGTCTAATTCCATGCCTGTAACAAACGTACCGTACATTATAAATTTATAACTTTAACAATTCTTGGTGTGCACACTTGATTATTTACACATTTTTGCACACGCCCGTGAAAGTTTTTTTATAAATGAACAATGTATTCACAAGAAAAAAACTTCATAGGCGTGTGTAAAAACGTGTAAACAGTAAAAGGTATTTTTCTTATAACTAGCTTAGTTAGCTAGATCACCTTTTTTGTAATAATCTTCAATTAAGTGCTCACTAATTTAGCTAAATTAAATATATATTGTTGCCTACGGAGTACATGTTAATTTTTCTATCCCAAGTACATAATCTTGGGTAATAAGATTGCTCATTTATCATAAAAAATATAGAGAATATAAATTTATTTGCATACCAATGGATAGTGATATTGTTGGAGACATGATTTACCACTTTTACTACCACCCTGTCACCTTCTCGAGCATGAATGGGAGGGCCGGGGAACTTTCCGTTGACTGTCACCATGCTCTTTGTGTGGCACAATCGAGTTACATTTTGGAGACGAATCTGTTCAAGTTAATTCAAATTATTTAAGAGACAAATATTTACCTTTTAAAATTATATACACTCATAGGATATATGGCATTTTGAGAAGTTGAGTATTATTATAAATCTCTTTAAATTAGCATGTATTACGTTCGTCCCATATTGGATGTTTTGTTTTAGTTTGATGCGATTATTAGTAAAGTAATTGAAAAGTAAAAATTATGTTTGAGATTTAAGTAGAGAGTACAAATTTACAAATTGGCATATAAAGATTTCGTATGTGAAAAGTTTATAGTTGTATATATATTACTCCGTACATGTCTTTTCTTTTCGACAATTTTTCAAAATATTATTGAACATAAGTTAATATGACTAAAGTTATTACAATAGTCAGTCACTATATTTAATTTAAGGGATCGCATGTTTGTAAACAACTTTTATTTTATCCATAAATACACAATTATTTCTTTGTTTTTATTGTTCAAACCAAAGTCCATATTTTCTAAGGAAAGAATTTGTTGGCTCACCTTTTCCACTCCTGATAAAATTATAACCTTGCAGCTAAATTCATACGCATTATTATTATTACAAGCGTGTTAAATAAAATTTGAAGTATTTTTAGAGGCTAGGGAGGAATACTCTTTATTTGATTCTACCTGATTTTAAGAAATAGACAATATATTGTTGAAATTAATATAAATAAAAGTAAATAATATCAAACAAGAGAAGAAAATGTAATTATGGAATGAACAAGTGAAGAAAGAGTGAAGATAAAAATGGACAAGAAGCTAAGGAACCACGAATGTACCATTAAATTTTCACGAATCATGATATGCATGTAATGTAAATTACTAAATACATGCATATGTATACTATTAGTTGTTAAAAACCATATACTAAAAAAACATATACGTACTAGCTTAGTAATAGTAATGCTTCGTGTACACGGCATATTAGACGTCGGTCAATTTGTCTGCACATAGACAAATTGATACACGTGTAGAATGCCATGTACAAATAGCGCGCATTAGTGCACTATTAATTAGCAATCCCTACGAAGAAAAAGAGCCATAAGAAATGAGTACATCAAACTTGTAGTGTCGTGTGACAGGTCCATGGCCAGCCATTGCCACTTGAGGAAACCCCCAAAAGCAGCTTATGATAAGAGCAAAAGAGGCAAGAATTGCCGGTAACATTTTCATCCTTTTCTTTCCCTTATTCAACTTTAACACTTAGAGGGGAAAGTTTGAGGATGCAAAAAAATGATGGATTTTCAATACTTCATTTAGAGTGATATTTATATTGCGAATTTTATTGAGGCGAAAAGTGTTTGGTTGATTAGGTAATAGGACAACTAACGTGATGTGGCTGGAGACCAAGTGTATGTTAACGTTGGTCCATCCATCTTACCTTTGAAGTGTTGTTAAAGTGAATCATCAATTACTAGGTTGACCAGCTACTTTGTTTCTCTTATAAGTCTACTACCATTCTTCTCGACTTTGTTTCTGTCATTTCTGATACCCCAACTTTAGAAGTATAATAAGGAGTATTATATTAAATTAGGTAGGCTAATTAGTTACTGTTACTAATTAATTATCACTAAGATATTCTACTTATAATAATATGGGACGAAAACAAGACATCCAATATGATGTTTGTTTAAGCAATTTTATTGATAAACTAAAACTAATTAAAAATGACTTTATAAGAAAGTATGGGCTTCGAGCAAGAGCAATGAAGAACATGGCCGGTCCTGAGGAAATGAAGGTCGTGTGCAAAAAATATAATTGGGTCTTCTTTTCAAAGTTTCAACACAAGTTAAAAAAAACCGAACCGAAACCGCACCGACTCAAACGGGACCCGAAAGTCGGGACTCGAACATAAATCGGTTTAATGAAGGTTTTTTGAGTTATAAAATCGGTTCAAACCGAACCGAACCGATTTTTATTAAGAGGTATTTTAATTATTTATTTTGTAGAACAAATAGGTAATATAAAACTTGTACGTCCGTATTGCAACAATTGGTTGATTTGGTTCGGTGGTTGATGTTTAGAAATCAGTGTGCATGTTTTTATTTTCACCTGGGTTCAAATCCCGCATGCCTCGCTTCTTTTCTTTTTTGTTTCTAAAGCTTAAGATTCCCACACCGGTGGAAACGATGGATTTACTACTCCTTCGTTCCTATATACACGTTCCTCCTTTGCATATGAGGAATACACGAAGTGACGAACCAGGCCAGCTTCAAAGCCTTGCCCTAGTCCACCTAAGTAATAATACTCTGTAGTATACTACTACAAAAAAAAATTGGGCCCTTCCAATTTTTTGGGCCCTGCACGGTTGGACACCTTGCACACCACCAGGGCCGGCCCTGATGAAGAAGATGATAAGTGAGTGAATAAGAGTTAAAACTTGTGTATCATTCGAATATCAGATGTCTGGTTACAATGAGGGATATCATATTTATAGGAAGAGTAATTAATGCTCTCATGATGGCTTTGTACGTTACTGACGGATTGGTTGTCCGTTAAGACGATTTCGAATCTGCCATAAAGGTTGGTCAACTACACTTAATACATTCCTTAAACACATTAAAGAACCTAATAATATACAGAAAACGTTACAACCCTCACTAACTTCTGTGACCAACCCTCTTTAATGCAACATAAACCGTCAATTCTTGCTCTAACAATGTTTACCCAACTTAGTTTCACTAAGATGTTATTGGCAAAACAATTAGAAGCATATGAAATTACATGAATTTTTTTTCCACCCCACCCCAATGTTTTACTTGCTCCACCTAGTGACCTAGAAATACTCCATATACTACCCACCTAGTGACCTAGGAATACTCCATATACTTATTGCTTAAACTAGCATATGCTTAATTTGTTTGTGGAGAATTGTGTTAAATTTTAAATGAATTATCGGTTTAACAAATTATCGGTTTAACAAATTCCTTAAACCGTAATCAAAACGAATATTACTGAGACCCGATTTTTTGGACACCAAATTTTTGGGTCGGTTCTTCGGTTTGTTGAAACACCGAATGAATTTCATAAAACTTCTCCAAGGCGTGGCACTGAAATCAGCCTAGACCACCTATTCGGGATTACGAATGACGGGGCGAATATACAGCGACGAATGGCGAGTAAATCCTTCAATACAACCGGTGTGGGAACTTTTCAAACACTTTAGAAAAATTAAATGCTGAAAACTAGTAGCCATCGGGAATCGAAATTGGGTTAAAATCATAAAACCGGTGCCTAGACATCTGACGTAAACCACTGAACTGCTTCTACAAGATGGTCAAATGTTGGACTTAGAATGTATCTAATTTATCACTTATGTTTTATGCGGAATTAATATAAATTTCTATTAATAAAATTCAGTTCGGTTCGGTTTGAACCGATTTTAAATCTCAAAAAAACCGCCTTTAAACTGATTCATGTCCGGGTCCCGACTTTCGGGTCCCATTCAAGTCGATTTGAGTTTGGTTCAGTTTTTTTATTGCTCGGTTTGATTTTTTCAATTCGGTTTTCGGTTTTTCGGTTTAAAATACCAACCGAATATAAATAAGAAGTATAAATACTCCTTATTATACTTCTAAAGTTGGGGTATCAGAAATAAGCATCCCTATAGTGCAGCCAGACAATTTATGTTCTTTATACGAGCTAATTTGAACAACATACTGAAAATATAAACATACTTATACATTCATCAAAGTAGCAGCATAAGAAACTCACACATCACATATTGCCAAATTATCTTCTTCACAATACTCTTGAACTACAGAAAACTTAATAAAGAAGTGCAAATTTACCAATTGTATGAACCTAAATATAAACTAAACATTCAAATTAAACCAAACCAAAAACTAGTAAAGTACTCTAACTCACATTATTCTTGAGAATATGGACAGCAACCACTGTATATGTCTTTCATGTCCTTCATGTACTTCATTACGTAGTACCCACATTTTATAGATCCTTTTTGCTTCGCACACTGCACACAAATGAACATATACATATATACACATTGAATATACATATTTCACTACAGCCAATGTATTATGTATACACACAGGGCCGGCCATAGGGGGAGTTACCCTAGACAAGTGTCTAGGACCTCCAAATTTTAGGGGCGTCTAATTTATAAAATAAGCTTATTGATATTAGTTAGGAGACTTTGTCTGGCCGTCAACATTTGGGATAGTTTCCTTTGGAATATTTTGATGATTTTGTTTTAGAATCTTATTCATTATGTCTAGTTTACTCATACCAAATTTCACCTAAAAAATCAATCGGGAAGACATTCAAATGAATTCTTGAAGATAACTGCACAGTTAAAAGTGCAGTTATCTTCAAGAATTTATTTGAATGTCTTCCCCGTTGAATTGTTAGCTGAAATTTGGTATGAGTAAACAAGACTTAATGAATAAGATTCTCAAAAAACTTCATCAAAACATTCCACCGGGAACTGCCCCAAATGGCGACGGCCGTACAAAGTCTCTTATACAAGGGCTTATTTGACCTTTTTTGTTAGTATGTGGGCTTATTTGCCCCTTTTTCCTTTTTTTTTCTTTGTTGGCCAGGGCAGTAGAGCTAGGGATTTAGGATAATGAGTATTCTAAATATATTTGAATGCTTATTGAATAATTGAAATTGTAATTTGTTATTTTGATTCATCGAAATATTGAACATACTTATAATTTTTATATTTGATTAAATTTAGTGAATTACATTTATATATATGAACCATTAACTTATATTTAGTGATAGTATTATTTTGAATGAAATTTTACGTTTTGTGATGATTGGAAAACAAAATATGAATCAAGATGTACAAAGACAAAGAAAAAAATTAAGAAATGATTTGGTCATGAAATCACTTTCCGGCTCTATCGATCGGTATGTTGTACGTAAGCACAAAACTTTCTCCCTCTATGGCTCTTTGTATTTTTTCATCAACTTTGATCTTCTGATTTCGAAGAATATTCTCACTGTGTTAATAGTATATGATGTATTTTATATGTAATTTACTTATATTTAATTGCTATTTTTTATATCATTGGGTTAAATAAAACATATTTAAAATAAAATTTCTACATGACCGTCTAGGGCCTCATAATTGCTCTAGCCGGCCCTGTATACACATCATATATAATCAAATTCAATAAGATAGGTATACCATGACTGTGATCCCCTTCACTTTTAACTTATCCTTGAACTTTGTTCGGTGATGTATATGCACTCCTCCAAAATAGTATAAATCCTCGTCATTAAACAATACTCATTCGACAAGTATACATCATTTATCTAGTCACATATTTTGCACACCTAAATTATCAAGTCATACCTTCGGATAAACATGATACTTACCTATATTTTATATAGGTGATTATAGTTATCTGTATAATAAATATATAAAGAGAAAACACGTAAAAACCCAAATTGACCAAAAACATGCAAAGGCGGTCAAAATGAAGAATCAGAAGTCAACATTTAAAGGGGCAAAGAAACAACACTTTGGGTCCACTATGGACGTCAAAATGGAGCAAAGAGTCAAAATGTGCAAAAAGGAGAGAATTGGCGTCGGTTTGGCCTTATAACCGGCGCCGCTTGCGTGTTTTTAATTCCAACTTCAAAATGTCAAGAGCAAACTGGAGTCAATTACATTTACATCAAACAGGATTCCAGAGCCGAAAGAGAACCGATGTCGGTTTGGTCAAATCCTGCACGAAACAATGAGACGTGCAGCCTATTCTTGATGCGAAAAACTCACCTTCTCAATGATGTGATCAAATATTTCTTTCATGCCTAATTGTTGGATTTGAATAGACTAAAAGATGTCATTCTTTAGCCTATATAAATCCCTCAATTCATCAAACAAGATCATCCATCTATCCTTGAAGCTTAAATTTATGTTTTTATACGGAGTATTTTATTTTTGCATCTCTTGAAGAATTGGAGAAGAAGTCAGTTTCCCTTCTACAATCGGTTCTATGTAATATTTCTTGTATGCTATTGTATTTCCATCATTTTGTATACTCTTTTGTAACTAGTATGAGCTTATTAAGAGGCTGAATTCTTAGCTAAGGCTAGGATGAACCTCTACGCATACTAGGTGTTTGATAAAAGTTTTGAACCGATAATTATGATTTATCCTTTATAGTTTAATTGTGTGTGACTATGGTGATCAACATGGAAGTATATTAAACTTAGTTTATACTTGCAATGAAAAGATTTAGGATTAAACTATGAACTTAAGGGATAAACATATTTAAAACCGAGAATAGAAATATATTCGATCTTGTATGATACGTGTGTGATGTCTTGATATTCAACGGGATTTTCGGTAGATTAATGTAAGACGTAACGAGACTTATATGTAACAAATACCACGCTCATGTTGCCTTAAACGGAGTTGGGAATATATTAACGACATTGTATTCATAATTATTGGCAAAAAACTTGATTTAATACTAGTGAGAGTGTTTATGTGATCCCTAAAGTCTTAGTAGTTGTTATCAATTGTCTTAAATTCAATCTATCCAAAGTCATATCCCTGAAATCAAAGTGAAAAGTCAAGTTATTGTTCTCATAGCAAAACATAAATCAAAATCCATGCACTTTACTGTTTTCCATATTTTAAGTTTTCTACTTTTGCACTTGAGTTAAATATATAGCGTTTCCCTATGGATTCGACCCGATATTTTACTAGAATTATTACTATGTCGGCACTTAGCTTGTACACTTGCGAGTTTAGCCTGATCAAGGTTTTGACGTTTTTGTCGGGGACACGGTCTTGTTTGATAAAGTCCATACAATCAAACAAAATCCTGAACCTTTCTTTCCCCACTGCTTTTCTCTTGTTCTTATCGTACTTTTCATTTCATGTGTGTAGCCTATCATTTGTGTATGAATGCATTTGAGAAGTTAAGGCTTTAAATATCTTGAACCTCTTGATCTTGAAATAGAAAGAACTTTCAAACACAACCAGAAGGAATGAAACGAAGCAAAGATGATGTTCACGCCAAATGAAAGGAAGATGCCCGTTGTTGCCACCACTCCCTCATGTATCGTCCTAAGCAAGGTGGCTAGGGACTATGAAATGAAGAATAACTACTTCAACGAAAAGAAGCAAAGATGATACCCAAGCCAAATGAAAGGAAGATGTCCGTTTTTGACACGTTTATAATTTGTTGGTGTAATAAATTAAACAAGCTATTTGGATCATAACTTATATGTTCAAACTCATGGGTCATTTTTTTGGAACATTCTTCTAAACCTATTATAGTATTTTTAATGGCAACATCCTTCATTGGGATGAGACTTGAACCTGCAGCCTCTCATTGGTCATAAGAGGTCGGTTATATCAATAACTTTATGGGTCCCTAATTTTGATATTTTGTGCCTTTCTTTCAACGAAATATTAGTGTTACAGTATTATTCATCTATTCATATTGTTCGAATATTTTTAGTAATCACAAATATTTTGTTTTTTTTATTAATTTGTTTAACTTTTTCAAGTAAAGCCACCACATTTTATATTTGGGATATAACTTCCTGAGATATAACTTTCTCCTGTGTGAATTACTAGTTTTACTAGTGAGACAAGGGAGGAGCCTCTCTATCCTCTACCATCCAATTATTTCTACCAAGATTCAAAAGGAGGAGAAGGAAACCTTTGCAAACTATTCCCTCCATAGCAAAGAACATAGCTCAAACCAAGGAAGGTCCAAAGAAGAAGAAGTCACAAAAGTGAGGAAAAACCTTGTGGATTAAGGTGATGACCTCGTTGATAATCTCTTCTTTATTCGTTTAAGTTTCATGACTTGATAAGCCATGTATGGAACCCTAGAAGTGTTCTACATGTTTAGAAGTGTAGAATGAGGGGTTGGAAGGTGGTTCTAAGTCCAAGAACGGACTTAGAAGCAAAAGTGGTCGGCTCACCGGAAAATAATCTTTTACAGGTTATTTGTATTGATATGGGTGTTGTGATGATAAAACCTTGTTAGGAACTTGCCTAAGGTGTTCCTATTACTTTCACAGAGTTGAAAGAGTAGTCGGAGTTGTCTCAAAGTTCAACGAAGCTCACCGGAGTTTCATCGGAGTTCAACCGAGAAGGGTAGAACTTCATAACGTTGATTTGAAGCGAGTGGACGGCTTAACGTTTTGTAACTCTTGGGTTAAGTATGAGATTACCTAAGTAAATGCTATATGTGTTCATAATAATGTTCAAAAGAGTTTAAACATATGTGTCACTTTAACACGTCCAGTTTGCCCGGACTTGGGGAATAATCTGGTTACTCCCGCATGGATAGCCAAACAACAGGGGCGGACCCAGCATGATCCACCAGAACGAACCCGCACCGCCAACTCAGGGATGACGAGAGTGCGAGCTGCTTGGCCAGTGATGTTAGACGGCGAGCACTCGAAAGGACCCGGAGGTCAGCATCCTGAGTACCCTCGACCCGGAGGCCGGCCCTACCGTCGCCTCGACTGTCGCGGCTAGCTCTTTACTTTAGAAAATTGCCTGGATTCTTGAAAATCGCTTGGCTATTTTCAGTTAAAGAGCCTGGCCGAGGTCGGCCAAACACCGAGGGGGGGGGGGGCATAGTACTTCTTCTTTTTTTGCCGCCGCCCTTTATTGCTAAGTGAGGTCGGACCTCTTTTGAAGACAAAATATCGCTAGCAAAGTATATTGAATTCATGATGTGGGCGGACCACATAAAGAATTACAAATTGTAATCCCGTGCTCAGAGCACAGGAGTTTACAAAGAAAAGTGAAACCTCGATTTTCTACTGGTAAAACTTCATCAGGTGCTCGGCATTCCAGACGCGGTATACCAACCGGCCTGTTGTTGTCTTCAACTTGTATGTCCCAGGGCCGATCACTGCGTCAACCACGTAAGGGCCTTCCCACTTGACAGAGAGCTTACCTCCCTCTGTCGGCCTGCTGGCCTTCCTATGTCTTAGGACATAATCACCAACGTCAAAACTCCGGGGGTCGGGCTCGGCTTTCTTGGTACGCCTTGACTTGTCGTCGATAGTTTTCCGCTTTTATGAAGGCACGGTCTCTTCTTTGCTCAATGAGGTGGAGCTCAGCTCAGAGCCTCTCCTCATTGCTGGCTGGTTCAAACTCTTCCACTCGCCGGCTTGGAACTACGGCCTCGAACGGTGCCCTCGCCTCAAAGCCATAACACAAGGCAAAGGGGGTTTCACCGGTTGCCTTCCTTGGGGTTGTTCTGAAGGTCTAGAGTATATTGTTCAACTTCTCCACCCAGGTAGTCCCGAGGGCCTCCAACTTCTTTTGCAATCAATCGACGATCGTCCGGTTGGTGTTCTCCACCTGTCCATTTGCCTGGGGGTAGCAGACCGCAACTCGGCTAGATTCTACGCCCCACTCTGCATAGAATTGCCGGAAGGCTTCGCAGTCAAACTGCCTTCCGTTGTCGGAGATTATTTGGAGGGGAACCCCAAACCGGTAGAAAAAATTCTTCCATATGAACTTCTTACATTGGAGATGTGTGATGCTGGCAAGCGGTTCAGCCTCAACCCACTTTGTAAAGTAGTCCACCGCGACGATGACAAACTTCCGGTTTCCTGACCCGGTTGGTAAGGGACCGACCAGGTCGACACCCCATCTTTTGAATGGAAGGGCGGTGCTGATCGGTGTGTACATCGTTGCTGATCGGCCGGGGCTCTTCTGGAACTTCTGGCATGTCTCGCATTTCCTTGCATAGTCAGCGCAACCCTTCATTATTGTTGGCCAAAAGTATCCCTGGAGGACGACCTTCCTAGCTAACGTGCCTGCCCCCTGGTGGGCGGAGCACACGCCCCCATGGAGTTCAGAGACGATCATGTCTGCCTCATGTGGGCGTAAACACTTTAGCAAGGTCCCATTGTAGGACCTCTTGTACAACTTCCCATCCAAGACGACGTAGCCCGGAGCTCGTCGTCGGACTAACCTTGCCTCCTCTTCTTTATCGGGGAGCGTCCCGTCGGCTATGTAGCGCAGGAGGTCATCCACCCAACACCAGGCGACTGGCTGCAGGGGAAGGACGTCAATGGACGGTGAGGCTGATATGCTTGAGGTCGTCATCTCCTCAATGCGCGCAATTCTCGATATGTGTTCAGGCAACCCTTGGGATAGCTTTGAGAGGAGGTCTGCATCGCAGTTTTGATTTCTCGGGATGCAGATCAACTCTGCTTGCTTGAACAACCCGAGCAACTCCCGAACAGCATCTCGGTACTTCATCATTCATTCTTCCTTCGCTTCGAACTCACCTTTGACCTGGGAAACCACCAGGCGAGAGTCACATTTCACTGTTATCCACTCGGCTCCCATGGCGGCTGCCAGTCGTAGCCCAGACAGTAGGGCCTTGTACTCCACCTCATTGTTGGAGACTATGAAAAGATAGCGGTAGGCATAGTAGGCTCGGAATCCCTCGGGTGAGATGAGGACGATTCCGCCCCTGCATCCCTTGGCTCCTGCTGACCCATCCGTCGATAGAGTCCACCACTGTTCATTGCTCTCTTGTTGCCTATCTGCCACCTCTCGGGCCGTGCATTCCACAATGAAATCAGCCAGAGCCTGGCCTTTGATGGACGTCCGAGGTTGGAAGTCAACCTCATATTGGTTGAGGAGCATCGACCACTTCACTACCCGGGTTGTGCCGGGCGCCCTCAGAGCGGCACCTAGGGGTTGGTCCGACAGGATACTGATCAGGTGCGCTTGGAAGTAGTGTGTCAACTTCTTGGCGAAGATGTAGGCAGCATATATTGTCTTCTCGAGCGGGGTGTACCGGAGCTCAACATTCTGGAGGCTCTTGCTCACATAGTAGACGGGACGTTGAACGCCTTCCTCCTCGCGAACCAACACGGAACTGATTGCGCCTTGGGAAACCCCAAGATAAAGGATTAACGTCTCCACCCTCTCCGGCTTGCTTAGTAAAGGCTCAGAGAGGAGGTACTTCTTCAGGTCATCGAAGGCTCGCTGACACTCATCATTCCAGACGAAACCATTTTGTTTCTTTAGGACCTGGAAGAAGGGTAGGGACTTCTCGGTGGACTTGGACATGAAGCGTTCAAGGGCTGTTAGACGGCCGGTGAGAATCTGGACTTCTTTCACCGACCTCGGGGGTTCCATGTCAAGTATTGCCCTTACCTTCTCAGGATTTGGCTCAATTCCCCTCTGTGTGACCATGTACCCCAGGAACTTGCCTCCTTGGACGGCAAAGGTACATTTCTTCGGGTTCAGGCGCAGACGGACTGCCTTCATGATCCCGAAGATCTCTGCCAAATCATCTGCACGATCGGACGCTCGGGTGCTCTTGACAATCATGTCGTCAACATACGCCTCCATGTTCCTTCCAAACACCTTCCGGAATACCTTGGCCACCATCCTCGTGTACGTCGCCCCAGAGTTCTTCAGCCCGAAGGCCATGACAAGATAACAAAAAATCCCCTCTGGGGTGACAAACGAGGTCTTCTCCGCATCATCTTCATGCATGAAAATCTGATTGTACCCTCGAAAAGCGTCCATGAAGCTAAGGAGCTCACATCCGGCCGTCCCATCGACTAGTTGGTCGATGTTAGGCAATGGGAATGGATCCATCGGACATGCCTTGTTGAGATCGGTGTAATCAACACACATCCTCCAGGTTAGCGGCTTCGGGGCCAGGACCACGTTTTCCAGCCAGATCGGGTACAAGATCTCCCGGATATGCTTGATACTCAGGAGCATGTTGACCTCCTTCTTCACGAATTCCCTCCTATCGGTTGAGAGGTGTCTTCTTTTCTGCTGGACGGGCTTCGCTGTTGGATTGACCGCCAACCGATGGACAGTGATGCTTCGGTCAAGGCCAGGCATGTCCTCCGGTCCCCACGCGAAGACAACGCTAAAAAGGATAAGTACCTGGATAATCTTCTCCCTCAAGCCGACCGGGAGCCCGGTCCCGATCTTGACCTTCCGCTCCGGCCTCTCGGGGTCAATCTGGATCTCCTCCACTTCTGAGGTGGGTTCAGCGCGGAGCTGACCCTCCTCATACTTCGTGGCTTTGTTGTTGATAGTGTGGACCCTGAAGTCTTTTTGACCGATTTGTTTGCAAGCTTTCAGATAGCAGCTCCTCGCCATTCGCTGATCTCCTCTGGCAACACCGACGCCATTTGGAGTGGGAAACTTCATGCATAGGTGCTCCTGGGATATCACACATCTGAGGTCTTCCAGGGCCGGCCTTCCCATGATGATCTTATGCGCACAAGTTAGGCGTACGATGATAAACTCGACGTCTAACTTGGATACGCATGGCTCGGAGCCCGCCATCACGGGGAGGACTATGCTGCCCTCCGACTCAATGGAGTCCCCGGTGAAGCCCGAGAGTGGAGTTCTCACCGGGATCAAGTCTTTTCAGTCCAGCCCGAGACCCTGGAAGGTGTCATAGTACATGATGTTAACGGAGCTCCCATTGTCCACCAGGACTCGGTGGATGATCGTGTTGTTGATTTCGACCTTGATGACCAAGGCATCCCTGTGCGGCGGAGGCATCGGTGGCAAATCTGCGTCGGTGAAGAAGATGGGGTCCCTCTTCACCCTCTTGTCGGCGGGAGCCCTGGTTATCTCCCCGACGTATAGGGCTCGGGCCCACTGCTTCCGCTCTCCTGAGGTGTCGCCTCCCTGGGGTCCCCCGAATATGAATGAACATCGATGGTACTTCCAGGGGCCGTTCCCTATGTCGGCATCGTCTTCCTCGGAGAAGGCGCCGAGCTCTCGCTTCTTGGCAGGCGGTATCTCCTTTGACGTGGTAGCTTGGTCGGACCGCTGCCACGTCAGGCTCCTCTTATGCGGGATGCCTCCTTGTTTGCCAATGAATTGGCCTAGGTATCCTTTCAAGATGAGCTCTTCAATTTGCCGTCAGAGAATGACGCAATTATCTGTATCATGCCCAGCTCTCCGATGGAATCGACAATATTGGTCGTGGTTGCGCTTGACAGTCACCACATCACACTCCTCCGGAAAGTCGACTAAACTTTGCTCCTCCGCGTAGTCGAGGATGGCCCCGATCGGCTGAGCAAGTGGAGTCAATTGCCTGACGGGCTGTAGCGGTCCGCTCGGGACGTCCGCCTTGCCCTTGCCTCTACTTTTGTTACTTTTGTACTAGTTGTTTTTGTTGCTAGCTTTCTCAGCACCCGAACCGTCTTCCTTCTTCTTTTCTTCTTTTGCACCTTCTTCCTCATCTCTTTTCCTCTGCAAGGCGTCCTCCGCCTTGGCTTGCCGGTCGGCACGACCAAGCGCCTCCTCGTACGAGTTAGGGGGACTTCTGGTGAAATCTTTGTAAAGCTCGCCCAATCGGATAGAGTTTGTGAGCATGGCCACCCCGGTCCTGTCATCAAGGCCCTGAACCTTGACTGACTCGTCCCTCCACCTCACTAGGAAGGTCGACAATGATTTCTTCTTCCACTGTTTTAGGTCGAACATGTGGCTGAAGTTTTTCTTGACGTCTCGGGAGCTCGCGAACCTCAAGAGAAAGCGCTGAGCCAACTCACGAAAATTCGTGATACTCCTGTCGGATGGCGTCCTCGTACCCCATCATGACCATGTAGGAAAGGTACCGAGATACATGATGTTGGGGGTCAGAAGCGCCCTTGTATGCTTCAATGGCGCAGGGCTTGTAGCCCCTCGGCAACGGCGCATCCATGACCGCCCGGGTGAAGGGTTCGGGTATCCGGAGGTCGGCCGTGTAGCCCCCCCCCCCCCCCCGACGACCCTCCTTCTCAACTCGTCAAGGCGCTGTCGTAGATCTTCCACCTCGGCCGGCGGTGGGTTCCCCCGGACAGCTCCAGCGCGGGGCTGAGCATGTCCGGCGGCACCTCCAAGTCGTCCGTGCACGTGAGGTCGGGGCCCCACGTTTTGCCTCTCCGTGGAGCCAGTCCGACTGCTCGCCCGGTGAGAGTGGAGAGAGGGCTCGCCTCCTTCCATCTGCATTGGGCGCCCCTCCCCGCTTGCCGATGGGGTCGGCTAAGCTGCTGGGAGACTTCTTCCCCCCTGTTTTGGTTGGATCCAGAGCGTCGCTCATCAAGCCGCCTGGAGGACACCTCCACATCCGCTGACGTCTGTTGACGGGCAGGCTCATCCACATTTCCGCCAGACACCATCTGTTGGAAATTTTGAGCCAAGGTCCCCAGAACCCGAGTTGCCTCCTTTAGGGCTTCCACCACGGCATTGAGTCGAGCCGGGTCCATGCGCGGAGCATGACGTCGGCCTCCCCCCCCCCCCCCCCCCCCCGGCTGCGGACCGAGCGCTCGCCTTGGGTGTGGTTGAGCGTCGCCCTTAGGTCGCCGTGGCCTGATAATTGGTTTCGAAGGTCGCCCTGGCGCGCCGCCCTCCTGCCCTGTGCATGGTTGTCGAGGGCACGCTGACGGCCAGACCGGGTGGACTCCTCGGTGTGGACTGAGACATGGTCACGTCGAGACGAGATTCCGGCCATCTTCCTTTGTGATTCCTACTCAAGTTATGTGAGAGACAATAGAGGCTCTCAATGAAAGCATCAATGTTGGTCAAAAATAGGACGCTCGTAGGCTTTTAGGAAAGCTACGTACGACACTCAAACAAGAATTAGGAAAGTACGAATATGGAAAGTTAGCCAGAAATAGCATATCTCTTATTTGAATCGAACTTGCCTTTTATAGGCGATTACAAATGGTAACTGCCAAAGATACTAATGGCTAATTAACTACAACATTAATACAGAGTTAAACACATAATTAATAGCGCATTGATTGTTGGTCGTTACTCTTCCTGGCTGGCAGGTCAGCCTGACTGGCAGGCTGGACGCTTGAGCTCCCTCATGCTGGACTGGACGGTGAGCTTCCCGCTAAGCCGGAGGAAGGCTTCTGACTGGGCTGGATGCAGGCTCCTGGGTAGGCTGGAAGGCAGGCTGCTCGTTGGGCTGGAGGCAGGCTGCTGTCCGGGCCGGAATGCCGGCTCCCACCTGGGCTGGACCGCAGGCTCCCAGCTGGGCTGGTCGACATGCTCCTGGCTAAGCTGGAAGGCAGGCTCCCACCTGGGCTGGATCGCAGGCTCCCAGCTGGACTGGTCGACAGGCTCCTGACTAGGCTGGAAGGCAGCTCCCCACTGGGCTGGAAGGCAGGCTCCCCGCTGGGCTGGTCGACAGGCTCTCTTGAACTTCCGCTCCTTGATTGCCCTGATTGGTTGGGCCGACTCGAGCTCTGGGTTGCTGGGCTTGGGCCTGCTGGTCCAAGTTCGGGGCCTGGGCCGATTAGGCGCTGGGCCTAGTCCCATAGTCCCATCAATCATAATTATTTACGTCATTTAGCTAATAATTTACTAAATGTGTACAATTTGGCCCAATCACAATTAAATCAATTAAAAATAGATAAAAATATTATTTCCAATTCTGGTTGGTTAGAATATGTATATTTATACCGGCCCAAATACTTTAGCTAATAATCAATTAAATGTGTATTTAATTTATATTTTCCATATTTTATTTATTTCATTGAATATTTTATTTTTAATTTTTATTGAAACTGCGCTGAATCGGCCCAAATACGCGACCCGGCCCAAGTCGTCATAAATACACACACACACACACACACACACATACAGACACACACACACACACACACACAAGAAATTGCTTATAAGCAAGAGAAGAGAGTCGTGAAAGGTCTAGAAATACTTCCCAATAAATTTCAGACCAATTCGTAGTCACCGAAGCTTCCTAGAGGTCGTTGAAGTTGCAATCCGGGGAAATGGGTCTTTAGAAAAAGAGATTATTTGGCCATATATAGGGGTGGGTAGCTTCTTCTAGATGTCATGATCATTTTGCAACTTTATTCATCTAAATCCGTTATCTGTAAGTAAAGTTATCGCTCGCTGAAATTTTCGTAATTCTGATCGCCGGAATCGCGACCTGGAGAAGAGCTGGGGAAGAAGACAACCGAGTCTTTTTGGGCCGGGTCGCATATTTGGGCCGATTCGGCGCAGTTTCAATAAAAATTAAAAATAAAATATTAAAAGAAATAAATAAAATCTAGAAAATATAAAATAAATACCCGGTATAAATAAAGATATTCTAACCAATCTGAATTGGAAATAATATTTTTATCTATTTTTAATTGATTCAATTGTGATTGGGCAAAATTGTACACATTTAGTAAATTATTAGCTAAATGACGTAAATAATTATGATATAAGTAAATATATGACTAACTAGGACATTTGGAAACATTTATAATTAATAAAAATTATGATTGGTATATTTAATTGTAATTGAACCGGTTAACAGATATATGAAATTAAATGAATAAATAAGGTAAATAATTCTAAAATAAATCTCTAGACAACCTAGGTCAAATATAGACCCGAATTATAGTTATGGACGGTTATCAATTTATAAAGTTGATTCTTAAGCTATTTAATTTAATTGAGCCATATAAAACTAGTTAAGTATTTAAATAAGGAAATTTTGATATTAATGGTGAAATAAATAAATCACTGAGATTGAAAATAATATTATGGACTAAAGATGATGTTTGGAATAAAATAAGGAAAAGAAAACAAAGTTGGATTAGCTAGCATAAATGAATGCCTATATTTGGACTTAATAAATAAATTATTAAATTGGTGGACTAATTAAATTAATTTGATTAAATTAATAATTATTATGCTTGATTATTATTGATTCGGACTTCATATAAATTATTAAACTATTTGAACTCATAAAAACTAGTTGATTAATATACATAAATTAATTAAGTAATGTGTACTTAATAATTTGGGTTTTTTACAAGAATATTACTAAAATAAAACATATTTACATAAATATGACTATTCATTACTACAATGTGATGTTGTGGTAACTTAAGCTCAAAACTTGAACATGAATTACTATGATTTCATTACTGTTCTAGTCATTAGTCATATTTTTGTAAATCATCTTTATTTTGGTCATATTTATGTAATTATTTCTAATAATTTAGTTAATTGACTTCATTGAATTAGTTTAACTAAATCAAGTAGTTTAATGGATATATTAGTTAAATTATGGACTTGGTAATATTGTTGGACTTTATAATAAAAAAAGAAAATTAAAACTAAATTAGAATTTGATTAGTGGCCTTAATTGAATTAGATTAATGTATTTAGCTATATTGATATAATTAAACTTAATTAGTTGATGAAGTTAGTTCAATTAAATTAGTTAATCAAATAAAAAACAGGAGGATTAAATTAGTTAATGTAATTGAGTTAGTTAGTATAAATAAACTATTGAACTAATTAAAGTTGTTATTGAGATTAGATTATCATTAATGATTATTATTTCGAATTATTGTTTACACCAAAATATTATTAAAAGGTTTATTAAATAAATTATATAAATTATGCAAACTAAATTTTGGAGTAAAATTGATTATTTAATTCAAAATAATGAAATTATTATGAAATTAATTTAATTAGACTAGTTAACTAACTAACCAAATAAATTAAAGTAAATTATGAAGGGGATTAGTATGATTAAAGAAAATAATAAGGATGGACTGGAAATTAACATTTAATAAGGTTTACGAATCTAATTTAATAGTTATATTTAAAGAAGGAATTATGAAATTAAAATAATTAAAGGTTGGATATATAGGATTGGATATATAGGAAATAACAAAAATAGTAGAATAGTTATTGATTTAGAATTTTGATCAATATTATAAGGAGAATTCAAGTGAAGGCCAAGCTAGAGATTTTATTAAGGGGAATATCGCAATTTAAGGTAAGTTCTATGGATGTTTTTACTTGGACTGTAATTTGCTGGTCTGGTCTGGTCTGGTTTTTTTGTATTTTTATAACTATCCATGTCTGGTCTGGTCTGATCTGGTCTGGTCTGGTCTGGTCTGAGACGAATTACAGTCCTAGTAAAAACATCCTATGTCAACCAAAACGGTTTTGCCTCGTACTTATATGTATGCAATATTTGAACTATGTGAATTATTTATGAATCTATATGTTTGACATGGATTGAATATTTTGAATGTATGAATATTGGTGAATTATTGTCTATCATTAAATGTATATTATTTTTAATAAGCAATTTGGTGGATTGATATTTATTACAAAGGATATTTTTAGAAGTGTGACACGAATGATTTTTGGGAAAATTTAAAGTTTTCATAATATATTCTTGCGTCTCGAGAGAAACACGAGGCGTGGGTGGTTAGGACTACTACTACTTTTAGTGAAATTTATTTGGGTCAATAACCAGTCCGACAATGACAGGCTCCAGTAGACGTTTTGGGCTTTTATTTGAGGACCAAAGGTGCTTTGGTGGTCATAGTAGTAGTTACCTAATTTAACCCTGGACAATGTCCCTTGTGAATGGTGGTAGAAAACATCCTACCTAGTTGAGTTTCTTATTACTCGGAGGGTTTGAAATCCCTTTTAGAGGGTGTGCACACATAAGGTGAAAATTCAGCTTCCAGTTGGTGGTTGGTGGGATCAAGAATTCCGGGATGATCGAGTCGTAGATAACAACGACTCATTGGGCTCAATGAATCTTGAGTTTTGCCCACTCTTAAAAGAAATCTAAAGTATTACTTTTGGAGAATTTGAAGAATGACATTATCTATTGGAAGAAATTATTTTGAGACATTAAGTCATTTTGGAAAAATATGAGAGGGTACTTCTCTCTCTCTCTCTCTCTCTATATATATATATATATATACATATATATATATATATAGGGTTGGGTTCTAATAAGAAGACATCTTAACGCGAGAAGTGAGAAGCTTCACATTTGCCTCTTTCTGACGCTTTTTTGCGCTAATCTGATGCACTTTTTGCGATGGGATGGTTCAAATAAAAAGTGGTCTTAACGTGCAAAGTGCAAAGTTTGCACTTTTTCATGTTTCGCTTGCACTTTTTCTTGCTTTCGTTGCAGTTTTTCGCGGTAGCTCAAAAGAATGGGTTTATTTTCAAAACTGCCACCGTCATTTTGGCCGAATTTGGCCAAAATCAAAATGGCCAAAAAGTGCACAACAAACAAGAAAAAGTGCAAGTGAAACATGAAAAAGTGAAAATTTTACGCTTTGCACGGGAAGACCACTTTTCATTTGAACTCTTCCCTACACACACACACACAAACTATTTTCCAAATTATATTAATTTACGGGTTCGGGTGGAATCTTACTTAACTCTAAAGCTAATTTTTGTCTCTTTTGTCTTCTTCTCTTTGCTCTATTGTACAGATGATTATGATTATGAAGATTGATGTACTTGTTGCACGAGTGTTCCGCTAGTTGCACACATTTGATTAATTATCGTTGTTTAAATTTGTAATTCATAAACTTTGTCCTAAGATCTATCTGATTGTTATTTGAACTTATGGTGGATATATGTTTTGTGCACTCAATCATGTAAAGGTTGAGTGTGGCGATGACACACCTATTTTTCCTTTAAAGATTTCCGCTGTACTCTATATATGTTTTATAATAAAGATGATTTCTTTTAAAATGTGATTTTATCTGGGTGGGGAAAATGGGGGTGTTACACAAGTACTTGAATGTCTTTCCCAAGGACTTACTGGGGCTTCCACCCGATAGAGAGGCTGAGTTTGTGATTGAAGTAGAGTCGGGGACCAAACCCATTACGATTCCTCCTTATTGAAAGGCACTGGCAGAACTTCAAGAGTTGAAGGTCAAATTACAAGAACTATTGGACAACGGGTTCATTAGACCTAGCCATTCACCGTGGGGAGCACCGGTACTCTTCGTGAAGAAGAAAAATGGCACACTAAGGATGTGTATTTATTATCGACAGTTGAACAAGGTCACAATCAAGAATAGGTATCCTTTACCGAGGTGATGGAGTATATGGGTCTCGACCCCAGGGCCCACATATTCAAGAGAACAGAAGGTACCACGATCACCTAGTGGGACCCTCGTCGGCCAGATGACCTCCATCGGTCAGAAAGAAGTCCACTCAGAATGTGATCCAGAAGCCAGGAGAACCGGGTGACCCCGTCGGCCGGGTCTTCGTCGGCCATGCCCTCGTCGGCCATAGATAGCCTCCAGAATAAGATTTTATACTTGATCATTTCTACACACTTTGTATCTGGCCCATTAGTGGCCCTATTGTAAATGGGTTTCCCAAGCCCAAGACTTGGGAGCCCATCCCTAATTTTCTCTATAAATACTCCCCTTGGGAGTAGTTATAGTGGTTGACAAATCATTTATTGCAAAGAGTTATTGCACTTCTCTCTCTAGCTCTCCCTTCTCTCTAGACATATACTCTATCATTTGGTGCTCTCGTTGAGAGCTAGAACAATCAAGTCAGCCTCCTTCGTCGCTACCAAGCACAGCTAACTGACAAGGGGAAGAACTAAGTCAAACCGCAACCTCCTCGGCAAGGCCATCCCTGAGGCACAAGAGAACCAAGAGCACGAGGAGGATGTTACGGCCGACAAGGCCGTCGAGGGGGATGTCTTCCAGGAAGCCATCGACCTCGCAGGTGACCTGCGCAACAAGCTCAACGGCGGAGCCCCCGACGCCCGCTTCGGCTTGGACAAGAAACGCTCGGAAAAAGGCGACAACACCTCAGCGCAACCAGCCTCTCCTGGTGTTGACCCTCACCTTCAGGCCACACTCTCGGACATCATCGCCAGCTTGGCCCAGAACCCCACCGTCCTCAGTGCACTCATGCCAAGGACGGGGGAGAACACGATGCCTCCTCCTCAACCCCAGCCATTGGCCGTCAGGCTAGGCAACGATGAGGGGGTGGTGCCCTAGGACACGACGTCGTCCCACTCCCACCCTGCTTCCCCGCTTTGAGCTGGACCGACCCCAGCGCGTGGAAAAGCCTCAGCCTTTAACAGGCTAGGTGACACGTGCCGTCGGCCTGCTTCGGAGAGGATGGCAGGGCGGATTGGTTAGCGTGAGCCTGGCTCACCCAGGGAAAGCTTGGGGTCGGTATCTCGGACAGCGGATCGGCTCCGCCTGGACAAAGGCAAGGGGAAATTGCACGAGGGTGATGCCCGTCTCCAAATCAACATGGCTCACGCAGCCCGCTTGCAAACACAGGGAGCCACCATGGCGGCCAAAGACCCCAGGGACGAGGTGATCGCCCAACTCAAGCGAAGGCTCGCCCAGATAAAAGCCAAACAGCTGGTCGCCACGCCCGCCGACAACTCATCTAGGGATCCCGATTTCAATGCCCTTCTGAACAAGGTCACCATCCTTGAGAGGGAGTTGGCCGAACGACGAGGAGACCCCATCATCCAAGTCAGGACGAGGACTCCCTTCACTAGCAGGGTACTCTCGGCCCCAGTCCTCGAGAAGTACCGGGGAAACGCCATCAAGCCCTACGATGGCCGCTCTGACCCCCAGGAGCACTTCAGCCGCTACCAAAATAATATGCTGATGGTGAACGCGTCCGATGAATACCTCTGCCGTTGGTTCCTTTCTACTCTTGAAGGGCCAGCGTATGAGTGGTTCAACGCGCTTCCCGGAGGAGCAGAGACTCATGGCAGGACCTTGCCCAGCGCTTCCTCACTCACTTTGCCGGAAGGAAGCGCACGAAGAAGTATTTCACCCATCTTCTCTCCGTCAAACAACAACATGATGAATCACTCTGGTCATTCATCGACCGATGGAAGAGGGAGACCGATGAGGTCGAGGGAGCCGATGAGTGCACCCTCCTTGTCCTATTCGAGGGCGCCCTCCGTAGCACCCCATATGAGAGGAGCCTCATCACTGACCCACCGAGGTCCTATTTGAAGGCGCTTCAGTGAGGAAACTTGTACGCTGACGCCGATGAGCTCCACAGCCACAAGAAAGACGGAGGGCATCCCTCCAAGAAGACAAACACCGCACCAGCTGCAGGTGCACCCTCGGCCGGGGACCGAGGTCAGGGAGGACAAGGCCACAATGGATCTAGCGGAAAGAATAAGGACCGCATATGGCGGCCGAGGATTGAAAGGCCGAAGATCCCACTCACTCATCCGGTCAGCTCCATCCTCAATTACGCCGAGGAGCATGACCTCATTGAGCGAGATCCTCGGTCGGCAAAGGAGATCTACGCCGTCCATCAGGGCAGCACCTACTGTCGTTACCACCGGAACACCTCCCACAACACAGATGACTGCGTCACGCTGAAGCGAGCCATCGAGAGGCTGATTGGCCAGGGGGAACTCTCCCAGTTTGTTAAAGGTGGCCCACGCAAGAACACGTGGGTAAACACCGGCAAGCATAGGGGCGAACCCTCTATGAAGAAGCGAGAGATCGACAGGCTCAGCGATGACGAGGAAGACTTTGAAGAGCCCCACCCAAAGAGGAACCACATCAACCTCATCATGGGGGGTAATACGGGGGGGGGGGGGGGGACTCGGCCACCCAAAGGAAGAAGTGGGCCCAATCCCTTTAAATTGGGGAGGTATCCCCCCCCCCCCCGCCGAAGAAGCAGCGGACGGAGGCGATCACCTTCACCGGCAAGGATCTGCCTCCGGGACCCACGTCACACAAAGACGCCCTCGTCATCCGGTGCGAGATAGGTGACTCTATCATCCACTACACCTACATCGATACGGGCAGCTCCGTCAACGTCATGTATCTAGACACCTTCAGGAAGCTAAAGCTGGACAAAGCGTTGCTCAAGCCGATAAGGACACCATTGTCCAGCTTCCCCGGGGACTCTATCGACGCCGAAGGCACGATAGTCCTTCCCGTGGAGGTCGGCGACGGCTCCCATCGCACCAAAATTGACATGGAGTTCATGGTGGTCAACCTCGAGTGCGCCAGCAATTTGATATGGGGCGGCCAGCACTAGAGGATCTGGAGGCCATCATCTCCATGAAACATTTGTGCCTGAAGTTCCCTACCAGCGGCGGTATCGGCCAGCACTAAAGGATCTGGGGAACCTGAAGTTCTCCATGAAACATCTGTTCACTTGCGACGATGACTAGGTTTGCGATTTGGCTTTCAAGATTTGGGTATTTTTGATTTGTTTTCTTCTCTTGACTAAATTTGTCGGGAAAAGGATAGTAATCGAGTGCTGAAGGGGTTTTCGAACCTGCGAGAGCTCCCAGGTCCTGCACTGCTCTGGCTGCGTTTATTCGAGCTTCGCTCCCAGACCTGCGACTTTAATGGCGAAAACGAAACAGGGCATGGGGGATGCCTCCACGGCTAGGACCACCAAGTCTTCATCTAGGTTCACTGTGCTGGAGAGCTTGGGGGAGGATTTCCCTGCTTTGAAAATGTCAGGGCATAAAAATCCGCAGACTGGAAATGCTGAAGGATCTACTGCCTCGGCTGCCAAAGTTGCTGGAAGTGTTGTCCAGTTTTCTGGGAAGAATGAACCTGCACGGGTGTTGTCGACTGAAACTCAAATTGGGAAGCCTGTACTGCCTATTCCAGCTACTGAGGCAGGGGCTAAAGCTGCCATTCCCTTGGCAGTCACTTCCTCTCCTTCGAGGTCTGTTAATGATGCAGAACTTTCTCCTCCCGTGGTGCAAACTCCTGCACAGCCTACTGGGAGAATTGACCAAGCTACTGTCAAAGTACCAAGGGATGAACCGGCTGCTGGGGCTGCTATCACTCCTGGAGCTGTGGGTGCCTTGGCAGTAAATGATGTTGTTATACCGGTAACTAAAGCTTGGTCTACGTTATTCAAAGACAACCGAGACCCTTCAAACGGGCTCAAACTGAGGTATATCCCGCCTAAAGGCAACTCACTTGATTTTGTTGATAGGAATTTCCCTTCCATGGTTGAAATGTGGGGTTTCTGCCTTGTTGGACTCTTTACTGGAAAACACCCCGAACTTAAGGCCATCTATGAATTGAAAAATACCTGGGGTGTTAGTTGTATTGTGAAAAACAATCAAAAGGGGTGGGTTATTTTTAAATTCCGCAATGATGAAGATAGACAGAAGGTGCTGGGGGGACCTTATACTATTTTTGGTATCCAACTAATGCTAAAAGCTCTCTCGGAGGATTTTTCTTTTGATGACAATGAATTTCTTAAGGTCCCCATTTGGGTCAAATTTCCCAACTTACATATGAAGCTTTGGAATGAGGAAGCTATGAGTGAGATTGCTTCCATGGTTGGGGTTCCTTTATCCACAGATAAAGTAACCCAAGATAGGAGCAACCATCTATATGCTAGGGTTCTGATTGAGGTCGACGTCTCCAAACCACCACCGCTATCATTTCCTATTCGGCCACCTTCCCGTAAAGTAGTCAATCAGTTTGTGGTGTATGAGACCTTCCCCAACTCCTGTTTCCATTGTAAAGAATATGGGCACCACCCATTTACTTGCAAAAAACTGGCAAAGAAGGAAAGGGAAGTGGATAGAGAAGAGAAGGAAGAGAAGACGGAGAGTAAGGGGAAAGAGACGGAATTACAATACAACAAAACGGAGGAGCCTCAATTAAAGGCAAGCGAGGGTGATACGAGAATTGGGGGGGGGAGATAGGAATCAAGGATGGGGGGACACCCCGGCATGATATTGTGGATGTCACTGAGCCGGATGTGGTCCAAGTGGGAACCATGGAAAATGGGGTAAGTAATGAGGTTAACGATAAGCTCAAGCCAGGCACAACTAATGAATCGGCTGCCATGACTGAATCAGAGGGGGATGATGACACAGAAGATGAGGAATCAGATGATGAGCCAAGGGATGAAGAGGAACAAAAAATTCTTGATGACTACTCGGAAAAAATTACTCAATATAGGGAGAAGAAGAAAAAGATGGAAGATGAGCCTCTTCATCTAGGTTTAGGCTAGTTTGATACAGATTCCACTTGTGGGTATTTATGGTTGTTTATGATTACTCTGATTAGGTCGATATGGGGGATGCCCCATTATTTGATGATGCATTATGTTTAGGTTAGATTTATCTAACTTAGATAGTCTTTTTTGATTTCGTGTGATACATTGTAAAATGTTATTTTTGGGTGTCTTATATATACTTACATTTCATCCAAAAAAACAATTGGGCAGCTCGCTAAAGCCATGTCTGAAAGACCTCAGGGATCCCTCCCGAGCAACACCGAACCAAATCCAAGAGAGCAAGTTCACGCAATCACACTGAGGAGTGGACGGGATCTGGAGCCTGCTCCCACAGAGAAGAAAGTTGAAGAAGTTGATCCAATTGCAGTTGTTCCTGAGGAAGAGAAGGAAGAAGAGAGGAAGTAAGAGGTGGAGGAAGTCCCAAAGCAATCCATTCCAGTCAAAGCTTACAACCCACCCCTCCCATTCCCGCGACGATTAAAGGGGAAGGATGACACTAAGGACTTCAACAAGTTTTTGAAACTCTTCAAACAGGTTCAAGTAAACGTACCATTCATGGAGGCACTGTAACAAATGCTGAGGTACGCAAAGTTTATGAAAGAACTCCTCTCTAACAAAAGAAAGTGGGGAGAACCGAAATCGGTGGTGCTGAATGAATAGTGCTCGGCAGTGGTGCTAAAGGAGATGCCTAAAAGGCTCAAGGACCCAGGTAAGTTCACTATCCCTTGCTCTATAGGAAATGAGATTTTTGATAATGCTTTAGCTGATTTGGGTGCAAGCATCAATCTAATGCCTTCTGCTTTGTATGAGAAGCTTGCACTCGGTCCACTTAAATCAACACGCATGTGCATACAGCTGGCTGACCGATCGGTCAAATACCCCCAGAGGATTGCTGAAGACGTGTTGGTTAAAGTGGACAAATTTGTGATTCCTGTCGATTTTGTTGTCCTAGATATGCCCCAAGATCTTGATGTGCCCTTAATTCTTGGAAGGCCTTTTCTGGCCACTGCTCGGACCCTCATAGATGTTGGGGAAGGGGAATTGATTTTAAGAGTTGGGGAGGAGAGAGTCACTTTTTGCATGGCCAAACTGGCAAAATAGTCCGGTCAAGATGTTAATGAGTGCTTTTTGTTAGATGCCATTGATCCACCTGGAAAGGAGGAAGGGAAAACCCCACCTCTTAGAGAGACTGATTTTGACCCATTCTTTGATAAAGGGCTTGATAAAGGCCTAGACTCATTCTTGTGCTCTACGAGTGTCCCTGAGATGCGCAATTGTTTTCATGAATTTAAGGTTTTACGTCAGCTCAGGGCAATTGTTGATAGGAGGTTTGATTTGGGGAAGACTAATTTTTTTGAGCGGGAGTGTCTTTGACTGAGTTTTTGATGAGGTGGTTGCGTCGGGCAAACGACGTTAAAAATAGCGCTTCTCGGGAGGCAACCCGAGCTTAATTCTGCATTTGTTGTTGTTTTGTTTGTTTTGTGTGTTTTGTGTGTTTTGTTTTTGCAACTCAGGATCTTGTTGTAGAGATGATGTGCCGAGGATCACTTTACTCAGTTTAGTTATACACCGACCAACACCTTTGGAAAGTTCCTAAGACTCTTACTCGCCTGTTTTAATAAAATGACTTGAGATGATTTTGAGCACGCGTGAACCTTTTCCTTTACCCCCTTGTGCATATTTGGTCATCGAGGGCGATGCCAAAGTTCAAGTGTGGGGGAGTGAATTGGGCATCCGGGCAGTAGTTGTTACATGTGATTATTAGAGTTAGCATGCGCAGGTGTTAGTTGTATATTCATAGGAAATTCATATCAACATTTTTGAAATTTTTTCTCTAAACTGTGTCTTTGTGAGCTGGCTAGCATTTTGACTATGCTTTTAGAACATCTTTGAAGTGTTTAGGCTTAAATTGCTTGCACTATAATCTAGTTGTTGAAAGGATGAAGACATTAGTCACCCATTGAACTAATTCATAAATTTTCCATCCCACCTGAAAAAGTCCTTTAGGAGAAGCCATTTTGAGCCTGACTGTTCTTTGTTTTACCCAATTAATTGAGCTCCATAGCCAAATGGCCTCTGTTTTCTTACCCGTGAATATTTCTGACTTAGTCTTGATGTTTAGGGAACTAGGGGATTAATTTGTTAAGTTTAGGGAATTTGTGTAGGAGTCATTTTTGGCACTGCTCCTATGCCCCAAATGGGGTAAGAGCAGTCCCTTTTTAGGAATTTGATACTTTCGAGGATTGCATAGTAGGCATGGATTCACTTTGAATTAATGAACTTTAATTGCTATTTTTTCTTGGTGAGGCCGAGATTAGAATGGGGTAATGTCTAGTCAGAATCCGAAAGGTGAAAATTAATATAGCTAGACCTCTTACCTTGCGAAAAAGAGAATGGGAGCCCCGGTCAAAAAGCGTAAGTGTTCGCACAATAAGATGAGACTTGGGTATCTTTCGAAAGAAATGACGTTCTCGTGCCAACATGACAAGGAAAACTGAACTTATTTAATGAACTTGGAGGCTTTAGAAAAATTAGTTTTAGTCCTCCGCGTACTTCAAGTATACGTCAAAGCACCAATGTGCCGAGACGGTTTAGCTTAGTTGTACACCATGTCTACTCTTTGCATAGGTTTAGATGATTCTTCTTAAATTGTGGTCCACTGAGTTCCTTGATCCTAAGAATAGCCCTGAAGTTTCTGAATGCATTGAGTCTTTGTTAGAATATTCCAATCTCTCAAAAGAAAGGGGATGCTTATCACCATTCACCATTACCTTCACAAGTCCTTCTGATCAATAGCTAGTTTATTTATGTATGCTGTCATTACTTTAAGGATGTTGTGAATAACTTTGTCAAATATTTTAGCTAGAGTACAAAGATGTAGTTTAGGGAAGAATTTTCTTGGTTTAGTTTGTCTGTTCTGTGAATACCCCTTTAACTACATGTGCATGCTAATTGTTTTGATTCCGTGTGGTGATTATCGTAAGCCCCATTGTTCAGTTTGCTTGAGGACAAGCAAAAGCTTAAGTGTGGGGGAATCTGATAAGTCCGTATTTGGACATGCATTTGATGCGTGTTGGGATCGGGTTTGATGGTTTTCCCTAGCTTTAAGGTGTTACAAGTCTCAGTTTTAGCTCAAGTTATGTTTACCAGGCGTTGGTTCGAGTTTTGTGTCATTTGGAGTCAAAATCAGGATTTTAGAGTTCGGCACTGACGCTTGAGGAGAAATAGGGATGAGTTGAAAAGCATTTTAGATTGATTTGAGAGCTATGGAGGTCAGCAGGAGGTTTACGATGAAGATTTGATGACAAAAGAGCTCTAGGATTGGCTTCGGGATCAAAAGAAGATGAATGAAGCTTGAAAACGACGATGAGGACGACCTTCTGTCATCAATTCAAGAATATCTCTTTGTAGAAACAACTAATGGACATGATTCAAGTTTTATATGAAATACAACTTCAAGGGATACAAATCATATGAAGAAACCATTACGAGAATAGGAGAGCAAGAAGGTGAAAACAGATGACGAAGTCAGATGATCTCTGCTGCGATTTCAGAATGACACCTTCCACCGTTTTGATCATATCTCTTGATTGGGTAATTCAAATCACATTCGGCAAGTTGGGGTGGATAGAGGACTTCATTATCTAAAACTTCAATGAAGGAAGTTTTGTCAAATTCGGACTATAGAAAAGGCTGAAGAACACGGACGCACGACCGTGCGTCTGGGACGCACGATCGTGCGTAAGAGCCAAAACCGTGGAGGAGCTACTGCCTGCTACGCACGATCGTGCGTAGCCATGGACGCACGATCGTGCGTAGCCCCGAGTTACGCGCGGAAATTTCCCACATCGATCAGAATTGTGATTTCCCCCCTCTTTTCTATAAATAAAGCCTCCCTAACCCCTTTTAGGGTGGAAAACATTACGGAGAGGCCTAGGGACGAATTTAACACCGTTTTTACGCTATTTTCTTCCAAGACCCTGGGATTATTTGTAAGTTCATCTTTTTAATTAATGACAAATTATTCTATTCTTTCCAATTCTGTTGATTCTTCAATTATGAATTGTGAGTAGTTTAATTAGGGATTTGGGATTGATGAAGGGGTTAATCATGATTGATGGCTAAATTCTTTTCGTTTTAATTGCATGAATGCCGTTTAATTTATGTTTGAATAATTTAACTGATATCTTTTGTAACCTGGAACCGCGGCTAGAATTACAATTGCACATAGAATAAATTAAGAGATATCTAGTTTAGTCTAGGACACATTCACACACACTTAATCGTTTGCTAAGAGATTAGTAGCGATTAAGGGGCCGTAAGCTCGTTCGTCTTGGCAATAATTTAGGATCTTGTCGCATGAGAGATCAGCCTGGTCCCCTAAATTATTGTACTCTACTCCGCGAGAGCGGTAAGAACTTAGTATTGATTAGCTAGACTCAATTAAATTAATTTCATGTAATTAGGCCTGATCTGCTAGAAATCTGATTACCCCGGAATCAATCCTTGTTCCCTTCGTCGTTAATTAGAGAGAACTCAATCTTTTATTTTAATCGTTCATTCGCATTAGTTTAATTTTAATTCAACCAACCAATCTCGCACGGCGCATTTATTTTATTTTATTCCTTTTTTTAATCGTTGAATTTAATTAATCCTTGATTCCCTTTTGTCCGTCCCCGTGGAGACGATACTCGTACTTTCACCGCTATTCTACAATCTTTTAAAGTGCGAGAAAACTCACATCAAGGGACTATCGACCCCCTTGGCCGAAGCCTGAAAGAAGGATACCCACTCCTCGCTCAAAAGAGTAAAGAGGAAGAATATAAAAGAGGGACAATCGAAGGACCACGCACTCGCCGGCCTGAAGCGATATCCCCAAAAATAAAAGAGGGACAGCCAAAGGACCGCGCACTTATCGGCCTAAAGCGATATCCCCAAAAATAAAAGAGGGACAGCCGAAGGCCCGCGCACTTGCCGGCCTAAAGCGATATCCCCAAAACATAAAAGAGGGAAGCCGAGGACCGCGCACTCGCCGGCCTCGAGCAATAAAAAATAAAATCCCCAAAATTGTCCAAGTACATATCAGGCAAATATTACGCATTACGGCCGAAAGCGTTCAAAAAAAAGAAAAGAAGAAGCTTGGACAAAATTACTAAGGTAGTCGGCATCAGACAACCCAAATGGGAAGCCATCATCAGCCAATCGTAAAGGAAGCAACCCCCGAGTGTGTCCAACACTTAGAGAAATTTCTAAGTATTTGGAAAAATTCCTAAGGAGCATCTAGAGTGGCCGGCCAGGGTCCTAAGGCTGAACAAAGGGCCAACAACTCTCATCGTCCATGTCAGGATGGAGCGGACATGTACTCTAAGCTGAACACTTAGAAATATTTTCACAAAAATGTGGGACACCGAATATTACAAAGACGAAGAAGACATTCCCCCCTCAGCCGAGAAAAGGACAGGAACCTTCATCTGCCACAACTACGGAGAACAAGATTAAGAATTCTTGTTTGACACTTAGAAAATGGCAAGTGAAATAAAAAGGGATGAGGAATGACACAAGACGAAGAATACACAATGGCTGGAAAGGTACACATGCCGATGAAAACACCTAGGCATATAAAGCTATCCATACTGGCCGTATTGGCCGACGAAGGCCCCCGAACGAAAAGAACCACTTAGTCTGACACTTAGAAGAAATTCTAAAAATGCAGTGAAAAGCAAGGGGTGTTCACCATGGACGAAGCATGCTCACCTAAGTTACCTACTTCGGCCACAGCCAGAGGAAACAACCGAAGAGAATGATTATCCAAGTCCCAACTTAAACACTTGGACAAATTTTGTAATGCTTCAACAAAAGCAAAAGGAAAAAGTAAGACGAGGAGGACATCATACACTATAAAGCCGGAAAAGAAATATATTTTCATTCATTAAAGCAAAGGTACATGGGGGCACAACGGCCTTTACAAAATAAAGGCGCTATAGCACCTGCCTAAATTACTGAACTACAAAAGGAAAAGTAAGCCGATCAGTTCTCTAGGGCGACTTCATCAGCAACCAGCCCCCCATCGGCTTGCTCAACAGCAGCCTCGGTGCCCTCCTCCGTCCCCACATCTGCATTGGCCTCGGCTACTGCGGAGGCAGCGGTATCGACCAAGGCTTCGTCATCGGACCAATCCGGCTCACCGATGGAGGAGCTGAGTATCGGGTCCTGCCTCTCAGAAGGGGGGAGCTTCGCTTCGGCCTCCGGGTCCTTCATCAGCCTGGGAGGCTTCAAATTCTTCTTGGCCCATTTCTGGGTAAGCTTCAGCTTTTTGAAAGCACGGTGCAGCCTCCGGTAGATCAGCCGCTGCATCCGCTGTTGGCCCATGTCGTAATAGACAGGCATCTCCCTTTGGAAGTAGTCTTGGTCGGCAGGGCAGTTCTAGCCCCAATCTTCTAGCCGGTCCACCACACCTCGTAGCACCAGGGACGACGGTCTTCTGCCTTCTAGCCTTTGGCCAGAAATTTCTTGACTGCGACATCAGCAGCCTTCTCAGCAGCCTTCTCGGCTTCAGCTTGACCCTTTGCGACGTCCTCAGCTTGGAGCAGGGCTTTGTCGCGACCCTTTAACGCCTCATCCTTGACTCTCAGGGCGTCATCCCTATCGGCTGCCACCTGAAGATAGGCCTCATTGGCCTCATCGACCCTCTTCTTCAGGGCCCCACTTCGTCCCGGAGCCGGTCCAGGCAGGCCATGGCCTCCTCGGCCAAAACAGCTTTTTGCTCAGCCTCTTTAAGCCGAGCAATCTCTTGTTCCTGCCTCTTATGGCTCTCCATCAGCATAAGGGCCCCCTGCAATGAATGAAAAGGTTAGGACGAGGCAGACACTTATGACATCAAGAAGTGTAAAAAGGTAAAGTGCAAGGAACTTACTTGGACGACAAAGTCCATCCCGCCGTCATAAATCCTGACGGGGCCAAGCTTCTTCAGATAAGCCCGGTCCTCGACCGGGACAGCTTGGGCAAGCACGTCGTTGCCGGACGACGTCATTAAAAACACCACCCTTTACAGGGTACTCGACCTCAAGCTTGTATGTCCCAACGGCCAACTCCTTTCCGGCCCTCTTCCTTCGGGGGTCCTCGCCGATAAGGGGCGGCTGGGACATGGCAGTCGACGAGGGAAAAGAGACCATGTCGACAACGGCAATGGCATTGGAGCCCCCAGCATCATCGGCCAGCACAGTTGCAACTCTAGCATCAGCCTCAACCGAAGGAGAAGCCCTCTTCGACTTCTTCGAAGGTTGCATGCCAGCCTCGGTCAACTTCTTCTGGCCGTCATCCACAGACTGCTTCTTCTTCGGCTGGGTAGGCGGTTTCTTTGCCGCATCCGAACTCGGCTGTGTGCCGCTCGCAGCGGCCAGCTTCGCGGCCTCCTTGGCCACCATCTCCTCCTTCGCCTTCGCCTTGGCAATGGCCATGACGGATCTGTGGTCCATCACAAAATCTGCATAACAAAAGAAGACAGTTAGCAAAAAGAAAAACAAAGGTAGTCGAAGACGCCAAAGAGGGTATTACCGTCAGCTTCGGCGGGCACACCTAAATCCGGGCCATCGGCCTCCTCAAAAGTGGTGGTCATCCTTGGCCATATTTTGGTGTCACTTTCCTTGTCACCATAGACGAAGTACCTGAAGAAGCCGAGAGCGGTCATCTTATACTCCGTTATGTACTCTTTCACACTCCTCGGTCCTCCTTTCAAGAATGCCGCCACCTGGGCATCCAAAATGCTACTCTTCGGCACATCATGGAGGCTAAATCTCTCGTCATGGCCGACGGATGGAAATTCGGTGCCGCCCTCGCCCAACGACACAAAAACAAACTTGCTTTTCCAACCATGGATAGACGAGGGAAGGTCAGTAAAGCTCCTCTTCTTCGGCAGCTGTTGAAGGTTGGCGTAGCCGGCACAATTCTTGTGGCTCCCTCGGCCGATCTGGTATAAATTTATATAAAGGGATGTTGTCGGCCTAAAGTCCAATTCATCGCAGCGAAGGAGGAAGCCGACGATGAGTGAATAGCTATTCGGGGTCAACAAGGCCAGAGGGAGACCCACCATGTCCAAGTACTCCGTGATGAACGGATGAAGGGGAAATCTAAGCCCCTTGGAAAAGCTCATGGAGTATACTCCAAAGTACCCCGGAGGTGGATTCAGCACATGGTCCGTCGGCTTGGGGGCCCTAACCCTCCCATACGGCCCCACATACATCTGGGCCACTAGGTAATCAGCCGCGCTTCTCTCCGGCTTGATCAAATAAATGTTCGTGAGGTCCAGGCAGGAGTAACCTGGACCCTTCTTCGGCTGCCCCCTTCTCGTCGGGGTACTCCCCTTCACAGCAGAAACCGGCTTCGGGCAGGGAATCACAGCTGAGGTAGATGCTCCATCCACAGCGTGGGAGACCACTACGTCCTCACCGTCATACGACGAGGCAGCCTCTTCATCTTCACCTTCGCTACCCTCTTGCTCCCCTGACTTGAAGGAGCTCAGGTCCTCTATTTCCTCGCAACACTCCTCTACTACCCGGTAATCAAGGGATTTAACTGAGGGCTCATCGTCATAAGGGTAGTATTCGTCGTCCAAAGGTTTCATCATAACAACTAGCTAAGGCCTTAAGGGGATTACCTTGGATCTAAGGGTGATTCTCCACTAACACTAGATCAAGGCCCTAGGAAAGCAAAGTATGCAATAAATCGGAAGAAAGTGTGATGAACTGACCTTTGAAGATGTGAAGTTTTGAGGAACACTCGAATAACCTTTATCTCTCTAGAAAATTTGGCAGCACTTCGTTACCTCAAGAATGCAATGGGGAGCCTCTTCGGAGGGAGGGGGTATTTATAGACCTCCCTCCCAACGGTCACTACACGTGGCATCCACCCATTGGCCACGTGAACGGCCACCACCCCACAGGCCCATTGGGCTGGCATCGGTTCAAAGGACGAGTCAAGCCCACTTCCATCAGTACCAGCCCATCACCAACATGACAGCAATCAACGTCCACAACGGCCACACTAGGGAAGCTCGCGTACATCGGCCTCAACACAAAGATGACTTCAAAAGGGTAGGTCACACCACAAGGTATGCCCATATCGGCCCAAATAAGAATACCAATCGCATGGCCCTTCCAACGGCCACAACGGAAAAGCAGAAAGCAACCCCACAACCATCGGCCTTGTATAAAACCCTGATGATAATTTCTTGAAAGCGACCTGCGTCCAAGGGTTCTCCCCACGGGGTTACTTTGATCAGAAAATTGCCAAGGAGTTGGATTCAGGGGAATACAAGAATCCCGCTTCGGCCTAGGGGAATCCTTTACTCTTTCACCCCTCGCTTACTCTTCAGCCTAAAGCAGTGGGGGACTGGGGGACTACACCGGCCTTTGGAAATCAAGAGGACAAAATCAAAGAAATCCAAAAATATACTAAGTCCACAACTACAACATCAGATCATATATGCACCACAGCGTCCATGACCTCGTGGTGCACCATCGGCCGCAACTAAGTCAACAAACAAAGAATTCCCTCCAAAGATGCAACACCTAAGATCACAGGGCACTCAACGGCTTGAGACCGCACACTCCACTCTCGGCCAGGAATTAAGACAGGAACTCAATGTCCTCAGATCACCATCGTCCATGAAACCAGGATACGCAATACTCCTCCTGGATCAGTGGCGCTATCGTCCTCAAAACATGGACACCAAGCTACGAATACCACCACTCCTCGGCCAAAACCACAAAATGAGAACTACATCGGCCAAAGAAAGCAAACAGCGCCCTCACCGGCCACCACCAAACAAAAGGACACCCATCGTCCTCAAACAGGAGATAACCACAATGGCCTCCTCGGCCAAGAGTATGAAATTCGACTAATAATGGTCAGAAGGAAGCATCGTCTTCATCGGCCACTCATGACAGAGAACGTTCATCGTCCTCCAGCAGAAAACAACATCATCCATGGCTAGGGCCCTCTTCGTCCACAGCAAAGGCCACACAGCGGCCAGAACGTAGAGCGCCCGTAACAACGAGAAATAAAGGACCAAAGCAAAGGGTGCGCATAACGGCCAAGACTCCATAGCGGCCCCACAATGGCCAGAAAACGTCAACACCAAGGAATCTACTCTCCTTCACTTCGTCTACATCTCAGCTCAAGGAGTGGGGACTCGTGATGGAGTATATGGGCCTGGACCCTAGGGTCCACATACTCAGGAGAACAGAAGGTACCACGATCACCTGGTGGGACCCTCGTCGGCCAGATGACCTCCATCGGCTAGAAAGAAGTCTACTCAGAATGTGATCCAGAAGCCAGGAGAACCGGGTGACCCCGTCGGCCGGGTCTTCGTCGGCCATGCCCTCGTCGGTCATAGATAGCCTCCAGAATAAGATTTTATACTTAATCATTTCTACACACTTTGTATCCGGCTCATTAGTGGCCCTATTGTAAATGGGCTTCTCAAGCCCAAGACTTGGGAGCCCAACCCTAATTTTCTCTATAAATACTCCCCTTGGGAGTAGTTATAGTGGTTGACAAATCATTTTTTGCAAAGAGTTATTGCACTTCTCTCTCTAGCTCTCTCTTCTCTCTAGACATATACTTTATCACAAGGATTGATGACTTGTTTGATCAACTTCACGGGGGCAAAGGTGATCTCAAAGATCGACTTAATGTCGAATTATCATCAATTGAAGATCAAAGAGAGTGACAACCTAAGAGTGCATTTCGCACTAGGTATGGTCACTACGAGTTTCTTGTGATGTTATTTGATTTAACTAACGCACCAACGACATTCAAGGACTTGATGAACCGTGTGTTTAGTGAGTACTTAGATCAGTTTGTGATTGTATTCATCGATGACATCTTGATATACTCGAAGAACGAGAAAGAACAAGAGCATCACTTGAGACTTGTACTTGAAAGGCTAAGAGAGAAGCAACTATTTGCCAAGTTCTCCAAATGTGAATTTTGGCTTAAAGAGATTGGCTTTCTCAGGCATGTCATATCCGAATTGGGCATTGCAGTAGACAATGTAAAGATAGAAGCTATCATAAATTGGGAACGATCCAAGAACGTGAAGTAAATATGTAGTTTTCTTGGTTTAGCGGAGTACTATCGTAAATTTGTTGAGAAATTCTCCGTGTTGGCATCCCCACTTACGAAGCTCGCGAAGAAAGGGGCTAAGTTCATATGGGGCGACAAGTGTGAGAAGGGGTTTCTTGAGTTGAAGAAACGACTTACCGAGGCATCAGTGCTTGCCCTACCCATATATGGGATATGGTATGATATTTGTAGTGATGCAAACCAGTAAGTTAATTGCATATGCTTATAGGCAATTGAGGAAACATGAGGTGAACTACCCTACCCATGACTTGGAATTGGGAGCGGTAATGTTTGCACTGAAGATTTGGAGGCATTATCTCTACGGGGAGACATGTCATATCTATACCGATCATAAGAGCTTGACGTATGTATTCACTCAGAAAGAGTTGAATATGAGGAAAAGGAGGTGGATGGAGTTGATCAAGGACTATGACTTGATCATCGTCTAATATCCCGGGAAGGCCAATGTGGTGGCCGATGCACTGAGCTGAAAGAGTACGCCGGGGAGGTTACTCACATGCCTACGGGCACTGAGGTCACGTGTGGAGGTGTCCACAAACGGGGCCCTAATAACGAGATTCAAGGTTAGACCTACCCTACTTGATGAGATCAAGAGATGTGAGGGCATTGATGAAGAATGCCAGAAGATCCATGAACGGATCCTTACGGGACCCGTTGAGGATTTCTAGGTACATGAAGATGGTCTTTTTTTGTTTAAAGATCGTGTATGCATACCAAAGAATGAAGAGCTCCAAATGTCTATACTAGAGAAGGCTCATTCTTCAGCCTATGCTATGCATCCATGAGGTACTAAGATGTACCAGGACTTGTAGGAAAGTTATTGGTGGTCAGGTATGAAGAGAGACATCACAGAGTATGTGAGTCGATGTCTTACTTGTCAACAAGTTAAGGCAGAGCATCAACACCTGGTGGGGCTTTTGCAGCCACTTACCATTCCAAAATGGACGTGGGAACATGTGACCATGGACTTTGTGGTAAGGCTACCACTGACGGTGAACAACTACGATTCGGTATGGGTAGTGGTTGATAAACTCACCAAGAGTGCACACTTCTTGACTTTCAACATCATTTATCCTCTTGAAAGGTTGGCCAAGCTATACAGGGAAGAGATTGTGAGATTGCATGGAGTTCCGATACCCGTTATCTCAGACAGGGACCCATGATTCACGTCATGATTTTGGCCAAAAATTCAAGCATCTTTGGGGACTAAATTGAAGTTCAGCACAATTTTTCACCTACAGACGGATGGACAATCTGAAGGGTAATTCAGATTTTGGAAGACATGCTTAGTTCATGTGCTTTGGAGTTCCAAGGGAGTTGGGACAAACACCTGGTTCTAGTAGAGTTTGCCTATAATAACAGTTATCAGGCGGGTATTGGCATGCCTGCATACAAGACATTGTATGGAAGGAACTGTAGGACACCGTTGTGTTGGGACAAGGTTGGCGAGGCCAAGCTCGATGGTGTAGAACTTGTTGAGATCACCAAGGCGAAGGTGCAGATCATTCGGGATAGACTCAAGGCTGCCCAAGATCGGTAGAAGAGCTATGCCGATAAACGGAGAAGACCGTTGGAGTTTGAAGTCGGTGATGAAGTGTTTCTATGGATTTCTCCTTGGAAAGGTATCATCTGATTCATAGCAAGGGGTAAGCTAAACCCACGATACATTGGTCCGTTTGAAATCCTTGAAAGGATTGGGACCATGGCTTACCGTCTCAAGTTGACACCTGAACTTATGAAGATTCACGATGTGTTCCATGTATCGATGCTCAAGAAGTATGTACGAGACATGTCTCATATTCTTGAGAAACCACCAGTAGAGATCCGTGAGGACTTGCAATATGCAGTGGAGGCGGTGAAGATAGTTGGACATCATATAAGGAAATTGACGAACAAGGATATTCCTATGGTGAACTAGTAACTTTTATGTAAATTATGTATTGAACCTTGAGAAATGGTTAATGAATTTACGAGGTTGTTAATTTTTGTTATTTCTTTTACGTGAATAGTAAATTGCACGTGGGCCCGCATCGGGGGCGGGACCACCCGATATTCCTGGACCACAAATGATATTCATCTTGATCTTGATAATATGTATATGGTGTTAGATATTTAAGTTGAGCCATAAGGGGGGCATAGAGTTGATTGGTTGGTCAAACAAGGCCCAATTACAGGTATCAATAATTTATCAAATAACAGCACGTAATAGATTCCGGGAACTTCTAAATTAATGTTAGGGAATGTGTATTCATTCTAAAAGTCCATAGTGATTTGGAACATGACATATATTTTATTTGACCCGATACAATAAAATATAATTAAAACAATCCGAGAAATACAACTTTCGGGGCCGAATGTACATTTCGGGACATATTGGGATGACATCCTACATGGATGGGAGCCACCCCACGTTTTCGGGGCTCAAAAGACCCTTCGACGCATATTTTTGCAAATAATTCCGGAATCTAATGATTTTCCGGGTTTGGGCCATTACGGTTGCGGTCCGTGTCCAGCGGGTAAATCCGGGTTTGGAGCTGTTAGCGGTTTGATGACTTATCGGACCGGATTGGGCTCCGGGTCGACCCGCCCGGTCCAGTTCGGGTCTTTAAACATAGTTTTAAACATGTATTTATTCAAGATGATTAGGCTTATATGAAATGGACCAAAATGACAAATATTGATTATTTAAGACTTAATACGTTTTGTGATTAAGTTTCGGATCAATCGGAGTCGGTTCGGGTGGTCAACGGCCCGTTGGCCGTGAATAACACATTGAACCAACGCCGGGTTGGACTATAATCGGCGCCGGTTTGAGTACGGCTTTCCTGATGTATTAAAATAAAAGATGAATCGGTGCCGGTCTGAGGAGAACCAGCGTCGGTTTGGTGATGTTTTGCCCGTATGTTGATTTAAGTGCATGGTTTGCTTGGAATGTTATGCTTAGGATATAAGATTTGGTTTAGTCTTGATAAATGATTATGATATAGACCATAACCGGGTAAGGTGCATGGTAGGTCATAGGTTAGGGTGGAATACCCAAGGGCCGGGCGGTGTCCTCAAAACTCATAGGTCCGGGTGGAGTACGTACCCAAGGACCGAGCGGTGTCCTCAAAACTAGGAATATAATAGGGTGGAGTACCCAAAGATCAGGCGGTATCCTCAAAACTCATGTTATAGGGTGGAGTATCCAAGGGCCGGGTGGTGCCCTGAAAACTGGGGATATAATCGGGTGGAGTACCCAATGATTGAGCGGTGTCCTCGAAACTCATAGATTTTAGTGTAGTAATTCAGGACCGGACAGTGTCCTTATGATACTTGATTTGGACCAGGAGAAGTCCTATACACTTATAGGCATGTGGGTAGGTTGAGATTTTAAGACAAGGATATTGACTACTACTATTTTCCCAAATAAACAATGACCTACGGGTCGGGTATTTTTCAAATGTATATATTGATATGTATTTCATAACTCGGGGGAAAGGAATATATGTGTATGTATCACCCTATGTTTTGGTCTTATACTTGAATCGTTAGTTATGCTACATTCAGCCTACAACTCGCTCGATATTCGCGTGCTGACCCCTTCAGGGGGGGCACCATTTCAGGTTGAAGCTAAAGTTTGTTATCCACACCTTGCTCGGTGAATTGATTTAAGGAAGATGTTGTTCATGCTTCCTTTACTAATTTAAAACTATAAACTATGCTCGTGAATATTTTGTAATGACTACTTTGTTTTGGGCCTGCGAGCCCAATATTTGCCATATGTGGTCCATGGGTGACTATTGAATATCTTCGCTATTCATTCAATCTATTATGTGATGTTGTTATGTATGTTTACTTACTGAGTATGGTATGAACGATGTTCATGGACGCCTTGTATGATTAAGTGAAGTTGACTTGCGAGTGACGCCACTTGATCATACGCCACTTGATCATACGACGGTTGTACACGCGCTTAGATGTGATCTGAGGCGTGACATTCAATCCCCGTCTCTCTATCTCGAACACCTTTGAGAGGTTTTACTTGGTGATATTGGTTTACTTCATCATATTCAAGGATAGTCTTAAGGAATGAGTATCGTATGCAATAAAATAATTTGGACCTATATATTATAAGTAGAAATATATATCTAGACGAATTTATCATGCGATAGCTACTTTCTCAAGCTTCACATATTTCTTTTTTCTCAAGTCATCTTTTCTTTTTAACTTTCTCATATCATGATGGATATTTCTTTAGACATAGTTATTAGATATGGCAAAACATCACCAAACCGGCGCTGGTTCTCCACAGACCGGCGCCGATTCAGCTTTTATTTTAATACATCAGGAAAGCCGTACTCAAACCCGCGCCGTTGGCCGTGAATAACACACTGAACCAACGCCAGGTTGGACTATAATCGGCGCCGATTTGAGTACGGCTTTCCTGATGTATTAAAATAAAAGATGAATCGGCGCTGGTCTGAGGAGAACCAGCGCCGGTTTGGTGATGTTTTGCCCGTATGTTGATTTAAGTGCATGGTTTGCTTGGAATGTTATGCTTAGGCTATAAGTTTTGGTTTAGTCTTGATAAATGATTATGATATAGACCATAACCGGGTAAGGTGCATGGTAGATCATAGGTTAGGGTGGAATACCCAAGGGCCGGGCGGTGTCCTCAAAACTCATAGGTTCGGGTGGAATACGTACCCAATGACCGAGCGGTGTCCTCAAAACTAGGAATATAATAGGGTGGAGTACCCAAGGATCAGGCGGTATCCTCAAAACTCATGTTATAGGGTGGAGTACCCAAGGGCCGGGTGGTGCTCTGAAAACTGGGAATATAATCGGGTGGAGTACCCAATGATTGAGCGGTGTCCTCGAAACTCATAGATTATAGTTTAGTAATTCAGGACTGGGCGGTGTCCTTATGATACTTGATTTGGATCAGGAGAAGTCCTATACACTTATAGGCATGTGGGTAGGTTGAGATTTTAAGACAAGGATATTGACTACTACTATTTTCCCAAATAAACAATGACCTACGGGTCGGGTATTTTTCAAGTGTATATATTGATATGTATTTCATAACTCGGGGGAAAGGAATATATGTGTATGTATCACCCTATGCTTTGGTCTTATACTTGAATCGTTAGTTATGCTACATTCAGCCCACAACTCGCTCGATATTCGCGTGCTGACCCCTTCAGGGGGGGGGCACCATTTCAGGTTGAAGCTAAAGTTTGTTATCCACACCCTTGCTCGGTGAAGTGATTCAAGGAAGACGTGGTTCTTGCTTCCTTTACCGATTTAAAACTATAAACTATGCTCATGAATATTTTGTAATGACTACTTTGTTTTGGGCCTGCGAGCCCAATATTTGCCATATGTGGTCCATGGGTGACTATTGAATATCTTCGCTATTCATTCAATCTATTATGTGATGTTGTTATGTATGTTTACTTACTGATTATGGTATGAACGGTGTTCATGGACGCCTTGTATGATTAAGTGAAGTTGACTTGCGAGTGACGCTACTTGATCATACGCCACTTAGCTTGATCATACGACGGTTGTACACGCGCTTAGATGCGATCTGAGGCGTGACATTCAATCCCCGTCTCTCTATCTCGAACACCTTTGAGAGGTTTTACTTGGTGATATTGGTTTACTTTACTTCATCATATTCAAGGATAGTCTTAAGGAATGAGTATCGTATGCAATAAAATAATTTGGACCTGTATATTATAAGTAGAAATATATATCTAGACGAATTTATCATGCGATAGCTACTTTCTCAAGCTTCACATATTTCTTTTTTCTCAAGTCATATTTTCTTTTTAACTTTCTCATATCATGATGGATATTTCTTTAGACATAGTTATTAGATAATATATAACCCCCAATCTTGTACATTCTCAATTGTCGACATTGCTTAAACCAAATAAGAAGCCATTTCTGTCACAAATTACACACAAACACGGTACGCTACATAGCTGTTGCCAACTAAGGAACACAAAAATTACACACAAGTATACAACACATCATAGTAGACAAATAAAAAAAGAAAAAGAATAAACACCCAAACCCTAAAATAGAAGACCATAAAATACAACAATACATGAATTTTGAACTAAAAAAGAAAAGACCAAGTGGCTATCCTTTTTGCATATTGAGGAAACAAAATGTGAAAAGTTACCATATCTAAATATTTAATCCTCTCTCAAAAAGACGAGTGTGGAATCATCCCGTTGAACCCTGATTTCTCTATAGCTAGCATTTGAATTCGCCCTTCATTATTCATTGTTCGATCGCTGCAGTCTTCCAAAGTTAAAGAAATTTATCTCTTTCTGTCACTTAGAAAATAGAAGAATAGAATCATTTAGTGTAACACCCCGCCCCGTAAGGCATGAGGTAGTTGCTTCTGACCTCTCTGGACCTCTAGTATTGTCCTCACAAACCGTCACTAACTTTTTACACGCACTTTGTCCTCACTTGTGCGCGCCTTGAGAAACTTCCCAGGGGGTCACCCATCCCAAGACTATTCCCGTAGAAGCACGCTTAACTTTGGAGTTCTTGACTAATGAGCTCCCTTAAAAGGAGATGCACCTTATTGGTATGAGTAGTACTATTAATCCACTTAAATTAAATCTCATGTGTTACAATCACCCCCACTTAAGAACGCAACATCCTCGTTGCGCCCATAAACCAATCTCAACCAAATCCCAGAATCTTTTCCCCCACTAAGTGCCTGCCGATATCCAACGGATCAACACACTGTCACAGGGCTGTTGTGATACCACTTGTAACACCCCGTCCCGTAGGGCCCGAGGTAGTTACTTCTGACCTCTCCGGACCTCTAGTACTGTCCTAAAAACCGTCACTAGCCTTTTCCGTGCACTTTGTCCTCACTCATGCGCGCCCTGAGAATCTTCCCTGGGGGTCACTCATCCCAAGACTAATCCCGTGATTACTCCCGTGCAAGAACGCTTAACTTTGGAGTTCTTGGCTAATGAGCTCCCTTAAAAGGAGATCACCTTGTTGGTATGAGTAGTACTATTAATCCGCTTAAAATTAAATCTCATGTGTTGCATTTAGTTGCTACCTTAAAATACTTTTTTTGCCTTCAAATACTTAATACTCTCCATAGTTCAATGAATAGGAATATAGGATGTGTGTTGAAGTGTGCTCCAAAATTAGGAGTATGTTTGGATTAAATAAACATATAATTTTGGTGTTAAAAATTTGTATAATATTTTTGGTAGTAATTAGTTATAAATCTAATACTTGGCACCAAAATTATGTATTAATCAAAATTATTAGTACCAAACAAATACTCGTATAATTTAAAAATTGGTACCAATTTGTGAACACTAACGTTGACTTACCAAGTAGTCTGAAACCCCAAATTTATAGGATTTCGATTTCCCTATATGTTTAACTAGTTACTCCACCCGTGCGTTGCACGGGATTAAAGTACATATATAAAAGTTTAGATAGGATTACATCAAAATAAAAAACTTGATAGCGAATGTGTATATAATTAAACTGTTATGTATAAAATGTTATTAAATTTCTATTAATGTAAGTTTTCAAAATATCAACTTTTTATAGTATTTTCTAATACGTAATTAAATATAATTACTATCACAGTTGTGTGTTGGCAATCGTGAAAGTCAAATTGTTTCAAATTTTAAGAAATGAAGGATAGTACAAAAAATCATACTTAATAGGAAATTAAAAATGATGCTCGATGTTCAATCTAAAACCATCATGCGATAAAATAAGTGTACACATATGTCCATGAAATTGTCAAGGAAAAGTACAACTTACTATAAACTTTTATTATACAATGTTCAATGCAGACTTGGTTGGTTGCGTGTCTTCGCCATATATCACAAACTTTAATCCAAATAGACTTGTTACTCATGAGATCGATATCACCATTTGCACTGTCCAATCGTAAGAACATGCCGACATAGGAAGATTTCAACCTTTTCCAATGACCGTCATTGCATAACTAACCATTAACGGGGGCTGTCTATGAACATGAATCTAACATCTGATGATGTTAAAGTCGAGGAATAAGAAACTTTTTAACGGCATTTTCTCCATGCATCATCCGAGCATCGATAAATGAGCTCCAATTTCAGTCAGCAGAAGTCGTGTGTCGCTGCACAATCCAGATGAATGTTCTATATTTCTCATAAGTGTCATAGAAACCCCCACTTTCAAGTTTAGCTCATGTCTCACCAAATCTTAACATTTAATGCTATTAAGAAATCCAGGAATAATACTATCGTATATCTCATGTAAGAGGTCACTATCTGAGCTAGATGCAGAAGCTAAATCTGGGTTTAGATAAATCGTAAACTCGAATATATCTAACCATACACATATGGTCGGAGCAAGAGTAGCTAGCCTTGAGATAAAGATAAGAAATTAGATTGCCCAGAGTAAAAAAATCAACATAAATAACTTGAACAATATTTCCAATAGGATAAAAAATTAAACATTATTGGAGCGATCATATCGTCCAACACATCACTAAGAAATTCTCTATCTTAATCTTTCATAATAGCTTCACCCCCATGCTTCAAAATTCAATCAGAAAAGGATGAATAGTTAGTTCATCCAAGTCACCGAACATCCTTGGAGCCTCATATACTTTTTATGACGAAACTTCATCATAAGAACTAAAAGATCTACTTATTCAGCTTTGTATCATTAATTAAAAGCTTGTTTGGTGTATAATAGGATAATTAAGAATTAAACGAAGTCAACAATGAGCAATTAAAAAATCTATAGAATCACAATTTCAATTACCCCGGCCTTGCTCTATGTTCAACTAATACACATAACATACCAACATTATAATCCCTCTGTCCCACTTGAGTTTACCAACTTCCTTTTTTTGTTTGTTTCAAAAACTTTGTCACTTTTCTTTTAAAGCAATGAATTTGCGTCTCCGTACATTTCTCTCTCCTCTACAAAAATCTCAATCACACAATTTTTACTATTCTAATTTCTCACACAGCATCAACTTGGCAAAGTTAAGTGAGGCAGAGGTAATATTTCTTAGGTAGTGTTTTAATTAGGGGTAGACTCAATCCCAGTTCTGATCTTGGACTGGCCGTTCGCTATCATTGGTTAAAGAAGATTGGGTCTGACCCGATTACATTGGAACGGTAAATTCCAAGCAAGACCCGGTCCAGACCCAGTCCTATTCTATTTTTTGTTTGTTTTTGCTCGTTTTCGACTTCCAAGGCCAAAAAAATTGATTTAGGACCAGAATTGCTCGATTCAGTCCCCAAATAGGTGAACCGAGACCAAGTACCCCTCTTGGGAGGATAGGGCCGGTCGCAAGCCTGAAATTAAAAATCTCGAACCCAATTCAGTCTCAAACTGTGCCGCACCTGATTCCGCACCGAGTCCACCTTAACTCCAATAGTGAATACTAACGTCTCATAGTATTCATGAATGTATTATTAATAACACTCCTTTAGAAAAGTATTTATGAAATTTATGTGAAAGTATGATCTCATGTTATTAAAAGCAACATAAAAAATTAAAATTGTGCACAACATGAATCCCATAAATCAAAATGCATATCAATGCAAGAAATTAAATTAAAAAGAGAACTCCCAAAAATCAAAGTCACAAATTAATTTTAGCATCCTTAACGTCTTGTTGGCGAAGTTCTTTGCTCAAAATTTTTTAATGTTTTCTTTAATAGCAATCTTCTTGGATAGAAGTATAGAACCAGCTTAGAGGTATGGTGAGAATCGATTTCTATTGAGTGGAGAATCTGTAAAAATAACAGGCGCTTGATTAGTGCCACTTCATTAAATTCATGCATATAATAATCTCTTTAAAGCAACATTCTCAACATTTTAGCATATTTGATTCAACATTTGCATCTTGATCACACATCAAGCCAAGACCGGAGTGTCAATTGTACACCAAATAAAAGTTCTACAAATTCTAATGGTAGACACTTACAATATTTCATCATAGAGGCACCGTTAACTGTAATACAAACATAGGTCAAGCTCATCACTTCTTTTGAAAAGAAAATTGCAGAAAAAAGAGTTTAAAGTTTTCAAATGCAAACTTGTTTTTATATTTATGTCAAACTAAGTTAGAAACAGAGTAATATAGAAAATGCCTCCAAACTCAATGAAAAAGAAGGGATTAAAAGATCAATCTACATTTAATGAAAGTGAGATACAAAGCTACATTTCTCGGTGCAAAGATGCAAATGATTAGCAATCATCAAAATATTTTCAACTGCTTGGAGTTCAAAATAAATCACAACCATAACGCTAAAGAAATCACAATAAAAATATATTTCTCCAAACTCAATCACAGATATAGGCCAACATATATATTCATTGACAACAAAGAGATCATGTAACTTCTAAATCATGACATGTGGAATAGGAGAAGCGTAACAATACTCTTACTCAAAAAGAACTGAAATAAGAACTTTGGTGAAATATATCGTGGCATGTGAAATAGGGGAAGCATGACAATACTCTTACTCAATAAGAACTGAAATAAGAAGTTTGGTGAAAATTATATCTAAGAACTCTAATCATATTAAGAATCAGAATTGATATAAAGAAGTTTAAAATCACAAATAAGAAATCTAATATGGAATCTAATCATAACTCTGGTTAAAAACACGATTTCCTTTCCCCCGCTCAGAATTACCAATCGTAAGAAAAATGCATGACATGTTGATGCTTATATGATAAAGCTGCCAAAATTATGATCGTATTTCAGTGACCACGCTCGATAAGATCTCAAGCCAAATGCTATTAAAAAGGCAGTAATAGAGCTTAGAAAGGGAACATAGTGTATGTTAAATGACAATGATTACATGCTCCATCTAAGTTACCATATGCAGATTTTAAATTGTTCACCAGACTGTGATCTATTTGTCACTTTTGAAAATATCTTTTAAATGTTTTAATGGAAATCTAGTAAAAATAAAATAGCATTAACTTAAATAGATATGCATAGAGTTAGAGCACAATGAAATAGGTGATAAAACTCAAAGAAGAAATAGGTTGGACACAATTAAAACTAAAGGAAGGAATCCCTTAGTTACAAAATAGAACAAAGCTAATCTACTATATTGAGTAAAGAAGTAAGTTTTGGAAATTAATAGCTTTGGTTGAAAATGTATCTAATAAATATAACCGCATTAAGAATCATAATTGATATCAAGATGTTTATTTCAAAACCAGTAATAAGAGATTTAATATGGAATCTAATCATAACGCTGGTAAAAACATGGGTTTCTTTTCAAAGCCATTTGACAAATGGTTAACTTGGTACATGTGGCGCTCTACTTTGCGGCTTACCCATCTTAAATATCAGCCATTGATATTTTTCATGGGACACTTACCCAGGTAAACTGGTGTCAACATGAATGTTATGGAACTACTTGAACATCATCAGCTGTCATATGAACCGACTTCTTGATCTCAGTGTCAACGGTATCACTGTAACCCATACATAGAAGCATTAAGAAGATTAGAAACAGAAAAAGCTACAAAGGACTAAAACATTAATATTGTAATAGGATGCTCAATAAGCAATATGCATGCATATTGTTGGCTGCATAATACTGGATATGCCCATGTTAATTTATACGGGAGTATTAAAGCATTAATACTGTAAAAGATTTTGACCATGTTAGTTTATTACTTCACTATAAAACCAAACTATTCAGCTCATTTTAAGATAAATTTCATTCCAAGAACTCATGTCTGATATAGGCCAAGTAATATATATTCATTGGCAACGAAGAATCCATGATGTCTAAATCAGGAAAAGCTTCTTCAAATCTTAACATGTGGATTAGAAAAAGCATAACAACATTGTCGCTTAATATGATCTGAGATATTCCTAAATTTCGGAAAAGAAAGAGACAAAGAAGTTAGATCAAGGCCAAGCCTGGCTGCGTGAATACAATAGATCCATTTATAACAAAATAGTTTTAACACATAGAGAAGTTGCCAATACACATTAGACAAAAGTTTAACTAACACATTTCTTACACAATCTCAAATTCTCAATAACATTAATGAACATCTGGAAATTTAGTAAAAATTCTTTTTCCTAAGGTGCAAACTCTGTATAGATAAATAAACAAATGTTGCTTGCTTAACTCCACTTTAAAATTTCCAAATCAAGTTTTTTATAACTTCTTTGAGTATTATATTATGACTAATCACTTACTCCAAAAATTTTAGTATAAGTCTCAATAGCTGTTTAGAAAAAATATACTAAAATTGAAATGACGCGAAAAAGAAGTTTAGAACTTCTGTTCATAAGTACATGGTTGAATAACAAAATGAAAAATTCCAGAGATTACAAATAAAATATGCTATATATGGAAAGACTAAAAATACATTGAAGCCTTCATTTTAATACACTATTCACGTTCACAAAAAAAATCATTTTCAACCAAAAGAAACTCAATTGCCCATTTTGGTTTTGAAAAAACCGATGCTTTCCCCATTTGCATCAGAAGTTGGTAATCTGCTTGTTTCATGTTAGAGGGCTAGAAAAAATCTTTGGCCTAATGTGGCAATATTTGAATAAAAGTATTCAAATACCAGTTGAAAAAAATTGTTATTGATAGCATAATTGGCATGGCATATATTATGTTGTAAAACATTATTCTGTTTATATTTTTTTTTTGAGAGCAGTGTTCGATCCTCATTTTTTTAAATGGACTAATAAAAGAATAGTAGAGTGGTGCTTTAGAGTAGGAGTTAATGATTTATGCTCAGTAATACGTATAGATGTGTTCATTACATATATGTTCTTTAATGAACATTTCGGATTGATTACAAATGTGATATAGGGGCCTCAAATAATAGAGTTTCATCTAATACAAAAAAATTAAAGATTCAACTAAAACTATCACAACTATGTTAACTTCAAATAATAGAGGTGTATGATAAAATAATATAAAAAATATGTGTATGATAATCTCTAAATAATTTCTAAATTAGTACAATATTAATAAAGCATACACATGTTAATAATCTGTTAAAAAGATTCTCTAAAATATTAGCCTGCATTGGCAATTTGCTTAGGCTTTGAAAACAAAAAAATTGGGATATCTCAGAACACAAGGTGGATGAAAATCTCCATTAACCTTCATCGGCAATTTGCTGAGGGCTTTGAGGATTTGAAGGCTTTAAATCTAACACAGTTTCAAACAAAACCGAAGTTGAAATTAAAGAATCTTACTCTTGGATTGTAAATTGACTAAATTCAATTTGAAATTAAAGAGTCTATCACTCTTCGATTAGAAATTGACTACATTCAATTTGAAATTCAAGAATCTATCACTCTTGGATTGGAAATTGACTAAATTCAAAATGAATTTGAAATTAAAGAATCAAATTGACTAATCACATGCAGAGTGACTATAACCTTGGCGCCAGACGACTTGATGGCGGCGGCGGATATTGTGGCGGTGGTGATGTTTCATTCCGACAACGATCTGCTTGATTCATCACGAATGGATGAGAGTGATTTGTTCGGCGGAGTACAAATCTGCTTGGGTGGCGGCGTATGGAGGAAGCTCTTCTATTTTGCTTGGGCGGCGGCGTATGTAGGAAGCTCTTCTGCATAGCAGGTGCGGCAGTAGGGTTAGGAATAGATCCACAACGGAAATGGTAAGGAAATGGTGAAGAGAGAAGAGAGAAGACGGGGTCGGGAGAAACGTTGAGCGTAAAAAGTTGAGCGGAGAAATTACATTTTAGGCCGGCTTTAGGCGGGAGAATCTTTCTCTCTCATACGTAGTGCCTTTAAGTATAATAATACATAAAGATATAAAGATTCAAAATGAATTTGAAATTAAAGAATCAAATTGACTAATCACCTGCGGAGTGACTATAACCTTGGCGCCAGACGTCTTGGTGGCGGTGGCGGATATTGTGGCGGTGGTGATGTTTCATTCCGACAATGATCTGCTTGATTCATCACGAATGGTTGAGAGTGATTTGTTCGGCGGAGTACAAATATTCTTGGGCGGCGGCGTGTGGAGGAAGCTCTTCTATTTTGCTTGGGCGACGACGTATGTAGGAAGCTGTTCTGTATAGCAGGTGCGACAGTAGGGTTAGGAATAGATCCACAACGGAAATGGTAAGGAAATGGTGAAGAGAGAAGAGAGAAGACGGGGTCGGGAGAAACGTTGAGCGTAAAAAGTTGAGCGGAGAAATTACATTTTAGTTTTGGTCCATTTGTAACTTGTTTGTGGATTTAATTGCGATAAATGTGAGTTTTATTTCATATTTTCATGAATGAAAAAAGTCCAAGGCAACATTTTCAAACTAAAAAGTTGTGTTTTAGTGTGAGCAGGAGCGGGCTGTCCATTATAGAAACTTTCCAAGAAAAAACATATCACTAAAAACGAACCATGGAATTTAATTTTGTTTTAGGAAAATCATACGGAGCCGTATATATGCAATAATAATCTTTTCGCAGAGTGGTTGCAAAACAAAACCCTAAAAGGGTTCTGTGGAACAATTCGCCGCCAGAATGATCTCTTTCTCCCTTCTATATCTCAATCAATCTTAATAATAACTTCAACCCTATCTCACTCGCCTTCTGACTCTTTTTTCTGAATACTCTCTTGAAAACCCCCATTATTCATGGCACTGATAAGCTACACAGAAACAAGCGAACTTTTATGCCTCAGGGTTGTGTGATCGTAGATGGTTTGGAGTTCTCAAACTTTTATTCAGCATAAATGAATTGAACTTTATTTGAGTTTGTAATACTCTAATAAAGATTGGATTTTTTCGAGGTCAAAGGTTTGATTTTTTGAGCTCTTCCATGTGGGTCTTAATTAGCCCAGGATTTGGACGGCAAGGTGGTTGGTTTTAATCTTTGGGTTTGTAGGGTTTGTGGTATTGTAGCTTGTGAATATGTTATCTGAATTGGATAGGAGGCCAATGAAAGGAGCCAACGACAACAACTCCTTCGGCGATGATTTGGAGAAGGAGATAGGACTGTTGCTTCGCGAACAGCGCCGGCAAGAAGCAGCCGACGATCGGGACAATGAACTTAGTTTGTATAGAAGTGGTTCGGCCCCTCCAACAGTGGAGGGTTCACTGAGTGCAGTCGGCGGACTGTTTAACCATGGCGGCGGTGCTTCTCGTAATAACTCTACCCTTCAGGAATTCGACTGGAATAGAACTGGCAATGGCTCCATATCGGACGAAGAACTTAGGTCTGATCCTGCTTACTTATCTTACTATTACTCGAATGTGAATCTGAACCCTAGGTTGCCTCCTCCACTGTTATCGAAGGAGGATTGGCGGTTTACTCAAAGATTACAAGGTGGGGGGTCCGCCATTGGGGATAGAAGGAAGGTTAACAAGAATGATGGGAGGTCACTCTTCTCAATGCCCCCTGGATTTAATCCAAAAAAGGCAGAAACAGAGAATGATTCTGACAGTTTACATGCTCCCGTTGAGTGGGGTGGTGATGGTCTGATTGGTTTGCCCGGACTAGGACTGATTGGTACTAAACAGAAGAGCATTGCTGAGGTCGTTCAAGTGAGTGCGCCAAAGTTTTTTTATGAATTTTATTGTCTCTTTTATCTTCTAAATCAATAGTTTTCTGACACGGTTGTTTTTTTTGATTAACATTCGTAATTGCCAATATATTACTTTATGTGGTTATCATAATTATAGGCCTGATCCTTTAGAAGGTTCACCCCCATTATATTTTTGAGTTTATTGTAAACAAAAAGTATGTGTGTGTTTGTCGTTTGGATTAGTTTTATTACTGTATGCATGTTTTTTCTAGATGATCTAAGTAATATTTGTTGTAGTATGGACTATGATTTTGTTCAAAATGAATTCTTTTGAGCTGATGCAATAGTTTCTGTGTTTCTATGTGAAGTAAGGTTTTATTTGTCTGTTGTACACAAATAATGATAATAAGTAATTCATGATGATTGATGAATTGCATGTACTTTCAGGCTCTGAAACGATGTGCAGGTGAACAAAATTATTCACTTTGGGGGTTAAACTATTTATTTGTGCACTTCCCTTTTGTCATTTATGCAGAATAACGTTTCTTTTATTGGGAATAATTAATTGAAAATAAAGTGAAGTTTTGATCGCAAGTGTGTTTATGTATTAATGTACTTGCGTGAGCACACGCCCGATTTTCCCAGTCAAAACTAGTGTGCGTGGTCATGTTCTATGCTACGCGCGCTGGGTTTACAATGCATGGTATTTCTATGCAAAAGAAAAATTTCTATGATTATGATGCTTTTAAAATGACGGGTCTTTATTACGTAGTATTTGTAAAAAGGTTGCGACAATAACGGATCATTGCATGCGATATGACGTAACACTATGCTTTAACTAAAATTAGGATTTTTATTCCGCTTAATCCGCATGACATTTACGGTGTTGATATTGACAAAGAAAGTTCCGTTTGAAACCATCTTGCTCATTTATTTTTCCAAAAGCAATACAGAAGCCGAACAATTTAGTGCTTCTCTATTTATGTGGGTGAACATATCGACTCCTTTGATTGTTTGTTTTTCTCCTTAGGACTTATTGTCTACCATAAGTTTTTGCTGTCCATAGGATATACCATACCATAATATCTAAAAATAAATAAATATTTATAAATATAAATATAAGTATATATATAAGTATGTATGTAAATTGGAAAAATACTGTTTTGCTAATGGCTTCTTTTGTAAGGACAAATTTCTTCTTCTTATGAATATGCAGTGTTTCATATATCCATTTACTGAGTTAATTGCTGATTATTGTAGGATGATTTGAGCTGTCAAGCACCTGGACACCATGTGTTTGATGACGGTGGTGATACATTGGTTTCAGTGGAAACAGAACTTTCCAATCTTCACGGTGATTATTCATCCTTGGACCCTTTAAGGTCTGCAACAAATGGTCAGGTGGGGCCACCCACATCATATTCATATGCTGCTGCTCTGGGGGTATCATTGTCAAGGAGCACCACTCCAGATCCTCAACACGTTGCCAGAGCTCCTAATCCTAGTGTTACTCCTATTGGCGCTGGAAGGACCATAGCGTCAGAAAAAAGAAATACTAATAGTCCAAACTCATTTAATCGCATCTCCTCTAATGGAAACGAACCTTCAGATCTGGTTGCTCCTTTATCTAATTTGAATCTCTCAAATGGTATGATGTAATGTCGACAATCATTTCCTTTTACTCTTTTATTGTAAGAAAAATTTCAATTTTCAGTCATCAACTCACGACTTTTGTTTTTCAACTTTTGGATGCTCTATGCTGGGTTTCTTGCCACTTATGGTTCTTTCAGTCATTTAACAAGTGAAAACCAACCAGAAATTGTACAAAAAGTTGATTTGAAGGACCCAAAAAGGGCAAGAAATCCAAAGTCGTGCACCAAAAGTGGAAACAATGAAATTTTGGATGTCCCAATAGTTATGGTACCATAAGTGGAAACAATTAAAGTATAAATTTGTTGTAATGAAATTGATTATAATTATGCATCTCTATTTTTTTCAGGCGCTCCAAATAATGCGAAAAAACATGCTTTCTTGAACAAAACTGAAACTGGACAGTATTTCACCTCATCCAATTGCAACCAGCTTGGTCTACAGTATGGTGAAACTGGTCCTAATAGCACTATATTTTCTGGTGGTCCCTACCACAAAGGGTCTATGAACTCTTCCTTCAACGGGGAAGTTGACTTGCTTCCTCAATACCCGAACCCAGATAGCCCAAACTCGTCATTTTCAAACTACAGAATGAATGGCCATTCTTCCTCAAACCAACTACCCGGCCAACTTGGAAACTATAATCTTCCTCCTCTGTTTGAAAATGCTGCTGCATCTGCCATGGCTGTTCCTTCTATGGATTCTAGAATGTTCTCTGGGTCAAATTTTAACTCTGCCTCTTTTGACCAGAACCAAATGGATCCAATGTATATTCAGTACTTGTTACAGGTTGCAGCACTAAATGATCCTTCCATTGATAGGAACTATATGGGTAATTCGTATACAGATTTGCTTCAGAAAGCTTATGTTGGTAGTATGTTATCTCCTCAGAAATCACAGTATGGTGTTCCAATGAGTGGTAAAACTGTGGGTTCCGGTCATAGTAATGGATATTATGGTAATCCTGGATTTAGGGTTGGTTTATCTTATCCTGGAAGTTTGTTGAGTAGTCCTGTCATCCCAAACTCTCCTGTGGGAACTGGTAGTCCTCTAAGGCATGGAGAGTATAATATGAGAGTTGGTGGGGGAATGAGGAACTTTGGTCCGGGTGTGATTGGACCTTGGAACCTGGATAACTTGGAAGGCAGTTTTGCATCTTCTCTTCTAGAAGAGTTCAAGAGTAATAAAGCTAAATGCTTTGAGCTATCAGAGATTGCAGGCCATGTTGTTGAATTCAGGTATCATGCCTCGCATATAGGGTAGAATTGAATTTAATGAAGAGTTAATATGTGATTTGGAACATCAACTGTAGACTATTACTCAATTTGGTCATCTTTCTTTTGGGATCAATTTGATCTCTGGACATTGTAAACTTTTACACAGTTTAGTCCTCATGCATATTTCATAGTAATTAAGAAGGGTGTTTTCATATGCAAAGGATCAAAGTTGGTCCAAACTGAATAGTTGGTGGCCTAATTGAGGCTCAAGTTGTGTCTAAATTTGTGAGCGGCCAAAAATATTGGCCTAAGTTTCACTGTCGAGGACCAATTTGAGTCCAATAAAAGTTGAGGAGCGAATTGATTAAAAGGGTATAGTAGAGGGACTAAATCAAGGATTAACTCTTTAATAAGTTTTGTTTCTTCTCTAATCAGTGTGGATCAGTATGGGAGCCGATTTATTCAACAAAAGTTAGAGACTGCAACTAGCGATGAGATTAACATGGTCTTCCAGGAAATTATTCCTCAAGCCCTTACGCTGATGACAGATGTTTTTGGTAATTATGTAATCCAGAAGGTACAAATATTACTCATCTCTTTAGTATGTGCTGGAGCTTAGTGGTCTTTACATAACTTGTGGTGGAGATTAACTTTCTTCTTTTCAGTTTTTTGAACATGGAATGCCATCTCAGAGGAGAGAACTGGCCAGCAAGCTCTTTGGGCGTGTTTTAACTCTGAGCCTCCAAATGTATGGTTGCAGAGTGATACAAAAGGTGAGAAAATGATTGTTGTGAGTCTCTAACTTGTAAAAACCTTTCTCCCATCGTTTTGCTTTAGGTGTGTTTGAATTGCTGAAAATGCCAAAGAAAAAAAAATTGCCAAGTGCGAGGAATTTTCCTACATTTGGCATTACCTTAGAAAATGAAAATGGAATGCAATTGATATGATTAAAAAATGAGCTGGACAATCGTATAAAATGAATTTATCTAGTTTGAGTCTCTCTTTTATAGTTTCTCCAGTTCTCTAAAATAATCTTGTTGAGTTCAAGTCTACCTCTTTTTTCATTCCAATTTGCTTTCTTTTCCTCCCTAGTGTTATTTAATTTCCAAATGGACCCTTACTCTCGATTTAATGCATAAAGTGATATGTGTAAACATGAAAAAATAAGAAGTTGGTTTCTAATGCTACCATGTAATTTTGAGTTTGTTGGACTATAAAGGGGGAGCCTTGATGCCCCGGTTAGGACATCTCTGTGTGATCGAGAGGTCATGGCTTCAAGTCTTGGGAGTGATGCCTTGTCAAAATGTCAAGGGAAGGCTCCTCCTTACACACTCTTGTAGGCTTGTGGTGGGACCTTTCCCCGGATCCTTGCCTTGGTCGATGCCAATTTGCACTGTGCTGAAAAAAAATCAATCTTAGGACTACTTGTGTTTACACAATAGAACTGTTTGCTTATTTTGGTTAACTTGGTAATCGTCATCATCATCATTACCCCAGTGCCGCTAACTTGGTAATAAATTAAGAAAAAATTGGTTCTTTACCTTGCAGGTAATAGAGGTGGTAGATGTAGACCAGAAAATAAAAATGGTTGAAGAGATAGATGGACATGTGATGCGCTGTGTACGTGATCAGAATGGGAACCATGTGATCCAAAAGTGTATTGAATGTGTACCAGAGGATCATATTCAGTTCATAGTTACAACTTTTTTTGGTCAAGTTGTGACTCTTTCTACCCATCCATATGGTTGTCGTGTGATACAGGTAGTTGTTTGCTTGAATTGATTTTTTTAGTATTTGAAAAAGATCATACTTTTTCTTAATGAAATATCTTGTGATGGGTTGGCAGAGAGTACTAGAACACTGTAATGATCCACACACCCAAAGTAAGATGATGGAAGAAATATTAGGGTCGGTAAGCATGCTGGCACAGGATCAGTATGGTAATTATGTTATACAGGTATTGAATATTTTATCTGCAATTTTTTTCCTTGTTCAGTAGCCTGCTTATTTTACTTTTCTTGTGTGTACAAAACACATTTTTGATATTGATTTTCTTAGCTGAAGTTTTTATACATAGTATGTGCTTAGATTGCAAGAAACAAAATAAGATTGGTCCATTCAATATTTCAAAGTTATGTGATGTTAAATATCCTGATTTTTACGGATGAGCTCACACGGTTAATAATCCAAACAGCATGTACTGGAGCATGGAAAGCCACATGAGAGGTCTGCAATCATACAGGAACTAGCTGGAAAGATTGTGCAGATGAGCCAGCAGAAGTTTGCCTCCAATGTTGTTGAGAAGTGCTTGGCTTTTGGTGATCCCAGTGAAAGACAGCTACTAGTGAATGAGATGCTTGGTACAACCGATGAAAATGAGCCTCTTCAGGTTCAGAGCTCTATTGACCCATTGTCGTATTAATATGATTCATTGCTGAAAGTATTTCTTTTTCTATTATTATACTGTTATAGTCTGTTATATGATTATTCTTCAGTTAAACCTCCATACAAGTGCATTTGCCAGGTAAAACACCTTTCCTTTTTGGAGTATTTAGAGTCTATTGGTACCTATCATATAGAAAGAAATTGGGGATGAAACTTCGGAATGGAATAAAACTTCGAATTTCATCAATCTAGGATCAATTAAGGATAAAAAAAATGGAAGTGTCAATTTGTCAATACTGCCCAAGTGATTCTATCAAATACGAGACTTGTAATAGATTGAGTTTTTTATGTAAATTAATTTAATTAATTTAAATATGATTTAATTTGTCAATTTTTTTTACTTTCATGAAGATAAGTTCATTGAAAATTAGAACAAAAATAATTAAAGAGGGAAAGAAATCTATACTGAGTATCTATGATTTTTCATGTTTTTGATTGCCAGTTTTAATCATTTGGGCCCCAAATCAATACATTTTATCTTTGGAGTCCTTGATTGACAGTGTACAATAATCCCAATGTTTTGACGTTTTAACTATTCACACATCTTACTTCGGTCGAGTTTTGTACTAGTAGATATAACTAAATCATCTTATATAAACATTATTAAATTTATAGTAATGTTAATTTTCAAAATATCAACTTTTTATAACTTTTGCTCATGCATAATCAAATGTAGAGGTTTTCCTTAAATATTACGTAGCACGTAAATAAAAGTGGTGGACAATAATATGACTTAAATTACTACAAGTGCATAGTCATAGTCACTACAATGTTCCTTTCCCATGTACTATCCTCCGTTCTTTAATTCTTGCAACAGTTTGACTTTCACGTTTAACAACGCACAATTTTGACTGTAATTATATTTAATTATGTTTTAGTAAACTTTATAAAAATTTGATATTTCGGAAATTCACATTGATAGGAATTTAATAACATTTTATACGTAATAATTTGATTATGTATATTAGTAGAAAATCGTGGTCAAAGTAAGGTCTATGAATAGTGCAAAAATCACAATGTTGCAAGAATTAAAGACAGGAAATATAAAAAAAGTCACTACAATGTAAATTAGAACATCATCATGGTCACTTACGTTACTATTATAATCACTGAAGTATAAACAGTCACATTTTCGTCCATTACCTTTATTTGATATTTGCCATTATTTCTTAAATGTATTAATGGTCAAAGTCTTGTGCATTGGCGAATATGAATATCAAACGGTTGCAAATAAAAATTAGGGAGTAGTATATTTCTTCATGCCCATCTGAATTATTTATATATACTTCCTCCGTTCTTTTTTAGTTGCAACACTTCCATCTTCACGTTTGCCAACATTCAATTTTGATCATTAATGTATTTAATTCCCTAATTGCCATTTTTATTAAAAAACCGCATTTTGAAATTTAAAATGAGAAGGATTTAATTATATGCTTCATATTTTTTAAAATTAAACATTTAATGCATTCGTAAATAAAATACAATCAAAGTAAAGCATGTGAATATTGTATAATATATCTAATGTAGCAAATATTTAAGAACGGAGGTAGTATATAACAAGAATTTTAAAAATAGTGTAGACGTCTGGAATGTGTTATATTTTAAAGATTTCTGATCATATTTGATGTGTTCCTGTTATTCATCGTAAATTCAAACATAAAAGATAACATCCCTTTGTTTTAAAAATAAAACCCCTAGCATTTTCTGGGTACAAAACAAAGCCTCAAAATGGCCCCAAAAGCTGGTTTGTTATTCACTGTTTGAACTAAACCTTTTCGAATGTTGGGAAACAGGAAGACAGAGCAAACTTAATAGTTGTTTGGATCACAATTATGCCTGTTATTATTATATTTGTGGCTATTTAAACAATTTGGTACTGGGGTTGTTTTGGGGCCAGGCAATGATGAAGGATCAGTTTGCAAATTATGTTGTACAAAAAGTGTTGGAAACCTGTAGTGATCAGCAGCGAGAATTGATCCTTGCACGAATAAAAGTTCACTTGAATGCATTGAAGAAATACACTTATGGAAAGCATATTGTTGCTCGTGTTGAGAAGCTTGTTGCTGCTGGTGGTAAGTAACATTACAATCACACCTGTTCACTTGCGTCTATTGAAATTAAAGTGTTGTGGCCTGATAGTGACACAGAACTACTTAGAGGGCCACACGGGGAGTCATGAGAACTCTCATATCACATCACCCAACTTTTGGCAATTAATAGTTACGCCCTCCGCCCCAATCTACAAATATCGGCTTAGTTTGCAATAGTGGAGTAATCATAAAGTTAAGTCTTTAGTGATATAACATTTAAATCAATATCAACAAATATAATTTGCGTATTTAAAAACTACACTAAAATTTTGATTCAACCACATTACATGAATTTGAATATGATAGAAAGAAATTATTTATTACTACGTATATAAAACTAGATTAAAAGAGAGTTAGGTTGACCTCATGAATAAATTGTGACTAATGGAGTATTTAGATAAAAGTCCCATTGCACCCTCCTACATTGCACCACATTGTATCATAAATGAAAATATTCGACCTAGCTCCCATTACTTTATTTAGCTATTTTCACTCTTGGCATTTTTTAATTGTACTGGTTTCAGTTCCACCAGACTTAAACATTATCAAACCAGATAAGTACAAATCAAAACAGACTTAAACAAATCAAACGAGACAAGTTGAGTGACCAAAAATGACAATTACTTAAATGTTGTGGTACAAATTATGAAATTTATCCATCATAAATTACCTTTTTGTCAAGCCACATTTGGGGACATCTTATTCAGATTTTTGTGTACGTACAAATGAATAAATGGTTTGTTTGTTTGTTTTCAATATGATGCAGAAAGGAGGATTGCTGCTCAGAACTCACCAAGTCCAGCTTAGATCTTTTTAGAGGAAGAACATTGTACAGCTAACCGAGGCTAGTTTGAGCTCTGCCCCTTTCACTTTTAATTTCTTGCCATCTCTCTGGTGATGTGCTTAATAAGGTCCCGCCCTTGTGCTAGAAAAAGTGTATATTTTGTAGTTTTAAGGTTTATATACATAGAGCGAACGAAGTAAAAAGGAAAGCAGCGCTTCAATGCTTTTTTCAACGAAACACTCACCAGTGAGTCGGGGGTTGCTGAGGAAGTTAATTTTCTACAGGGTGTAAAAAATATCATCATAAAAGGGGTTGTTGAAGTAGCTTTATGTATCGACGTGACTGTACAAAAACGTTTCCTTTGCCGAGAGTTTTGATGTTTTTAGGCGTGTGCTTTCATGTTTCCATGTACTGCTGCTGTATTTAACATTTTCTGGTATGGCTAGTTTGCCTTCAATCTATTTTGCTGTATTTCTTTCCTCAATTTTTTTAAACTTTCCAATGTAGAATTTAAATTTAGCTTGCATTTTTTTAACAAAATAATGGTATTATTTCTTTGAGATTATATAAAATGGTTACCCTCGAAAATCGAAATGTATATAAATTATACAAAATCTCTGTACCCTCAAAATGCTCCGGTATTTATGTAAATGTATTTTCACAAACTAATGAAATGATTATGTATTGCCTTGTTTTAGAAAATCATACCTAGCCTAGAGCCCTAGAGGCAGGCATATTTCGATTTTCGAGGATGAAATTATGAAATGATGAATCTCCACTTCTTTTCATGCATGTATCTGTGGTAAATAAAACCCGAGCTTGAATGTTACTTTTTCTAATCTTTAGCGCTTGTTTAACCATTTTCTAATCTCACCTGGGTAACACACGAGAAATGAGAATACGAGTTTATGGTGAACCTTGTATTTTTAATCAAAAGTCAAAACTTTGAATGTATAGAAGAGTATCTGTTAGCGTGGTTTCGAAGCCAAATATTATACAGGTAATACAATACAATCACAATTAAAATTTAAAAGTTGCGGACCGGTGGTTCAGGAGTGGTGGACCCGGGACTGGCCCGGGTAAACATCGGGTCTGGGCCGGGCTGGGCTGGGCTGGGTCCATTATCAATTTTTTTCCCTCTTTCTAATTAACCTCCCTCCTACCCCCAATTCCCCAAACCACCCAAAATGTCTCAAAATACCCAGTCCAACCCGAAAATTTTAAAAAAATTGAAAAAAAAGAATCAATTTTGGCTCGAATCGGGTTCGGGCCCGGCCGGGTCGGGTCTTGTTTTGGGTGACCCGAGCTCAGACGGGAATACCCACGGGTCGGGCCTACCCGGACCAGTCACTGACCGGGCCATCGGCTCGGGCCGGGCCGGAATAGTACCGGTCCCAGGCCAGTTTCGGGTCGGGCCACCCAACCCGAGTCCATCCATACGGTGAATGGTCAACCACCCTAATTAGGGGTGGATTCAGTTCGGGCCACCCGGCCCGCTACTGTGCGGGTCTGGGACCGGCCCGGTCTGGCGGTCCGAGACCGGGTGTAGACCCGAACCGGTGGGGGAAGCGGGGGCGGGCTCGGTTCCGACAAAAGGTGACCCGGCTTGGCCGGGTTGGGCCCGGGTTCGGGTCACAACAGCTACATTTAATTTTTTTGATTGGGCCAATAGAGAGCGGTTGGGGTGGGCTGGCAGGGGGGTCCGGGCACTTTGGGGGGTGGGGTAAAAAAAAAAATACTCCTAATCGTAAACATTTTTCCATATCTCTTCCTAAATCCTACTCTCTACTCTCTAATTATCTTCATCTTCTCAAATTATCTTATTCTCCAATACATTATATACCTAGTTATATTATTTATCTACTTATAAATACATATATTTATATTACTTATATTTCTTATCTACTTATATATTAATTATCTACTTATATATATATATATATATTATTATTACTTATATTACATTTTTAAGATGGAAGGTGGTAGATATTTGATTGATATGGGTAACCTCGACCGCAACCGAACGAACGAGCTTGCGAGGAAGAGATCCCGCAAAGGTAAATCACATATCGGCTCTTCATCTCAAAGCCGAGATGATTTTGATACGGGTTACACAAGGAGGGATGGGGATGCGATGACCGATGAACAACTAGAACAAGAATTGCACCGACATAATAGTCGCTTTTTCCAAGACCAGTCGAGGACCATTGTCGAAGAAGAGCTCGAGGACGTCGATGTGGAGGAAGTAATTCCAGAGAGCCACGACGCCGACGCGGAGGAGGTTGGCGGCAGCCACGACGCCGACGAGTCTGCCTCATCCCAAACAGGTACGAAAAAAGTAAATATGAACTAATGCGTAATAATTTTGATAAGTGGAAGGAAGGAGCCGAACACCAGGAATTGGAACACAACTTGCAAGTGGTGCAAGAAAAATTATAGCATGAGGATTTCTGGCGGATACGGATCCGCCGCAAGGCATCTTAAGTCCAAACACACGGTGGAGTATGCAAAATTAGGCGGCGGAACAGGGAAGCAAACTCAAATATCGAGGTTTGCTAATAACCAACAACCTTTTGGTAATTTCTCATACAATGATGCACAAAATTTGTCTTATTTGTTTTCTGAAAGTCTTGCTTTCAAAGATTATGCACAAACTTGTTTAAATCCTCAATATAGAGGTTATACTCGCAAAACGGTTAAGAAAGAAATTTCAAGGCTTTATGGTGCGGAAAAGGTAAGGTTACAAAATTATTTTGCAAACTTTGATGGACGTGTTACTGTATGTACTGACATATGGGAGAATACTTATCATAATTTACACTATTTGGATCTGACTATACATTATATCGATAATGATTGGAAATTTGGAATATGCATTAACGTGTTCTTGCTTTTCGTGAATTTAATGATCGTCACACCGCTGAACATATTTATATTTTGATTGAGCGTATTTTAATCGAGTATAATTTAATTGATAAGGTGTTTGCTATTGGTTTTGATAATGCTACTAATAATACTGCTGCTATTTTTAGATTGAGTGAATTGTGTGGTTCTACTTCTTTGATGGGTAGATTTTTTCATCAAAGATGTGCATGTTATGTTATAAATTTATGTGTGTAAGATGGTCTAAAAGCGTTAGGAGATTCTTTGGAGGTAGTGAAGGGGGGGATTAGACGTATTTGGGGTAGTGGTCAACTTAGAAAAAAATGGCATGATTATTTGATAGAAAGAGGTGAGAAATATGTGGCTTTTCCTAAAGATTTGTCTATTTGTTGGAATAGTACTTATAAGTTAATGACAGTTCTTCTTAGATATAAACAACATTTTCGTGCCTTTTTAAAACAATATAATAACTATATTATAAATTCGGCTGAGATCGACACCTGCGAAAAAATTTGTAATGCTTTGGTATATTTTTATAATGCAACTGAAACTTTTAGTCATGTTTATAAACCCATCTCAAACCAATTTATTCGTGAAGCTGTTAATCTCGCCGGTGCTTTTGCAACTTTTGAGAATGCCGATTATGTGGGTTATTTTGCTGATTTTATGAAGGAAAAGTTTTTAAAATATTATGCACATATTCCGCATATTTATGGTATTGCATTTGTTCTCGATCCTCGTTTTAGACTTGGTTCTTTAGAAGAATGTTTGAATTATTATTATCAAGCTTTTTACGGTCCTTTGCCAATGTATGAAGAGAACTCAATTGATCCGAAAAAAGAATACAACGAGGTTAGTGATATATTTTATGCATTATTTAATGAGTTTAATGCACAATATGGCAACGCGCCACCACCCCCGACACAAACATCTTCATCTAAAGGAAAATCAATTTTGAAATCTACATTTGCCAATCTTATTAAAAAAACTAAAACAACTCCCGCTACTCAACAAAGCACAATTAATGAGATTTCTTTGTATTTAACTTATGATGTTGATTTTGAAGAAGATATGATTTTGACGTTCTAAACTGGTGGAAGGGAAAAGAAAGAATGTTCTCGGTTTTAACAAAGATGGCTAAGCAAGTGCTATCAATGCCGGTTTCAACAGTTGCCGTGGAACAAGAATTTAGTTCGGCCGGCAATGTCCTAACGCAAACTAGAACGAGGTTGAGCACAGAATCTCTTGAGATGCTTATATGCTACCACGATTGGTTGAAGGCGGCCCGTAGAGCTCAAGAAATTGACATCACCCCATCCCAACAGTTTATGGATGAATCAACAACCAAGGGTGGCTCTACCTATGTCGGAGATTCCGATTGATTAGTATTTCATGTTTTAATTTTACCTTCAATTGTAACTTGTAAACTTGTAGTTCATATTTCAAATAAATATACGTTCATTTTTTTATATGTAGCATTTTTTACTGAATTCATAAAATTAATTAATTAATTTTACATTATGTAATTTATTCAAACTAAAATACACAAAAAAATTGAAATCAAAGGCCCCAAACGGCTATATAGCCGTTGGGCACTTTGGTTGTTTGAAATTTGAATCAATAGAGCCGTTGGGGGTGGGGGTGGGGGTGGGGTGGGTGGTGGGGGTACAAAAATTTCTATAAATACTCCTATTTTCTAACATTTTTATACAATTCTTCTCCAATATCCAATCTCCAATTTCCATTCTTCATCTTCATCTCCATCTATTCTAGTATTTGTAGAATTATTATATCTACCATTTTTAAGATGGAAAGTCAATATGCCGTTATACGGTATAATTTTGATACGCAGAAGGACCCGAGGACCGGGATGTGGTACGCAACTTGCAAATGGTGCGGGAAAAAGTGTAGCATGGGGGTTTCACGCGGATACGGGATGACAAGGAAGCATATTAAGTCATGTGACAAAGCCAAAGGACCGGGAGGTCCGGGAAGTTCCGATTGATTACAAAATGTATTTCATATTGTATTTTTTTCTCAATTGTCAAATGTAGTTCCTATTTCATTTCAAATAAATGCACTTGAAGTTTGTTTTTAATAATTGTATAAAACTATAAAGTACAAATAAGTAAAAAAAATTGGATTTGCCTAGGCCCGACCCGGCCCAGCGGGTGGCCCGACCCGAACCGGAACTGCCAGTACCTCGGGCCGGTCCCAGCCCCACTATTCACAAACCGGAGGCCCGGCCCGAGTCCATGACTAACACTAATGTCTAATGATGAGCTCCATTCGGCCGTTTCGATAAGTGGTGGACCCGGTTCCCGGTCTTGGATCCGTTGGGACTGCAATTGGCCGGTTCTCGATACAGGATTGGACCCTTTTTTCTTGATTATGGTTGAAGATTGGCATTGGACCTATCCTCCTCATGTGTTGGTCCCAATTATATTTATGGGGGACTAGAACAGTAACCTGCCAGTCTAGTCCGTGATCGGTTTTGATTTGCATTTCAAGATTTATAAGCATTAGAAAAGAGGTATAAATCCATATAAAAGCAAGCAAGGATAGGAAGGAAGGTCATGAGGGTTTAAAAACAATAAAAAACAAAAAATAGGATCAGATTAGGATTGAGACCGGGTCAGGATCGAGACCGGACTAGCATCGGTATTCGGTCAGGGGATTGGAAACGGTATACCGGTCATTCTCGATTAAGGGGTGCCAAGCTCACACAAACCATGGTCAACTTCACTTCGTTCTAGATCTTATTGATTAAGGGTTGACACTATGATACTTCTTGTAAACTCGAAGCATTAGTGTGGGCTCTCAATGTGCATGAGTTTTGTGATTGTGTAGCGCTAGGATGTGTTGTCTAATCTACACTAGGCTGGGAGATGTCTCGTATGTGTATTTCACAACTGTCGAAGTCTTGTCTGAATTGGTCTAGTCAAATTTGATAAAGCTTGATCTGATCAGGTTTGATCAAATATGATACGATCTGATATGATCTGATTTGATATAAAATTAAAACCAATCAAATTAATATACAACAATAATAAAATAATACATGGAGAATATTCACAACAACAAACAAGTAATAATAATAATATGAAAGATATTTGTCCAAAAAAATGAGAGATTTATCTCCCATGTGACTAAAAGAACATGAGTTTCCTCAGCTATGACTTGTAAGTTATTATTCCCAATCTGCAGTTCGTAAACCGTGGGAGCAGCCCACCGTGAGCATGCTGCTCCCACAGGCAAAAACGCGTGTTACTGTTTACGCGGGTGAACAATAACTTTTTTTTTTTATATTCTGCAGTAAAAGAATGATGTAACTCGCGTGTAAAGAAATGTAACTCACGTTGACAAGAAATGTAACTGCAGACAAGTGGAAATGTAACTTGTCTAATACGGATTATAAGAAAAAAAACATTGATTTCAATGAAAACAAGGAGTCTAATTGCTCAATTACTTTACATAAATAGTGAATATGTTTTTTTAATATTAACCCCATAATTCTTTTTTTTAATCATTTTTTTGCCAAAAAAATCATTTCTTCGCCATTTGTTTTTGCAAAAAAACTGTTTTTTTTTCAATAGCAGGTGCCTTCCTTAAATAGTGAATATGTTCTATTTTTAATATATTAAGGCCATTAAGATGTTATTTAAAAAATCACTTGTTTTGCTAAATAAATCATTTTTTTTACCATTTTTTTTGCAAAACAATTGATTCTTTTGTTTCAATAGATCGAAGGGCTTTATGTTGTGATGTAACTCATGTTAAGGCAAGTGTAAATGTAACTCGCGTTGATGGGAAATCTAACCTAGGTGTATGCAAAATGTAACTTGTTAAGGTAAGTGTAAATGTAACTCCCGTATATGAAGATGTAACTCACGCATAAAAACGATGTAATTCGCGCATAAGAAGATGTAACTTCATATATTATTAAATGTAAACAATGAAAACAAGGAGTCTAATTGCTCAAATTAAATTATGTAAATAGTTAATATGTTTTTTTTAGTATTTATAAGGCCATAAACATGTTTCAAAGAAAAATAATTTTTTTTTTGCCAAAAAAATCGTTTTTGTTTGCCAACAAATCATTTTTTTTTGCCAAAAAAAATCATTGTTGTTTGCAAAAAATGATTTTTTTGTTTCAATAGCTAGAGTTTATTTTGTGATGTAACTCGTGTTATGAAAAATGTAACTCGCGTTGATGGAGAATCTTACCTAGGTCTATACAAAATGTAACTTGTTGAGGCAAGTCCAAATGTAACTTGCGCACAGGAAGATGTAACTCGTCCATAAGTAGATGTAACTCCATATACCATCAAATGTAATTCCAGAAATTGTCTATAAGCATAACTCACACATATGAAATATGTAATATAATTTCATGTTTTGTGAAATTTAAATTGAAATAATCATTTTTAATGTCTTAAAAACACTAAAAACACATCAAAGATATAAGAAATATTTTTTTCCAAAGAGATAAGAATTATATTATAGAACAAAATTATGAATATGAAATATAAAAATATTATAGAAATACATATTCTATTGTAATTTCAATTGAAAATAAAAAAGTAGAATAATTGTATGATTATGAAAGACAATATACTTATTTTATGCGAATTAATAAAATTTGTAATAATTTGGTAAAGAAAAAGTGTATGAATATAAACAATATCGAGAAATAAAAATAGTATATGAATATGAAATGTAATATACTTATTTTATTTAGATTGATGAACTTTTTGTTATGTATTGATAAAAAATATAAAAAAAGGTGGGGAAATCGCACTTTTAGTCCCTCAAATAGTCACCATATTGAAATGTCAGATTTGTGTTCCCCAGTTTGTAAATATCACCCCTCAATTGTCCGAATTGTTGTAAATGTGGTCCTTTGAGGGGTGAAATGTATAATGTGGACATGGAGTACATTTCAACCCTCAAAGGACCACATTTACAACAAGTTGGACAATTACGGGGTGTCATTTACAATCTTAGAAATACGAGTCTGACATTTCAATATGGTGACTATTTCAGCGACTAAAAGTACGATTTTCCTAAAAAAGATTCAATTATAATTTAAGTTGAAGATAAAGAAAAGTAAATTTGCAATTAAATTTTAGTATTTTAATTTGATGGAAAAGGAGAAGAATTGAAGAAAAGAAAAAAAAGAAAGAAAGAAAAAATGAATAATGATGGGCCATGAGAAAGGTGGGCCGATACCATAGTATAATTTGCCGGTCTATAATGTCCATTAGGAATACTTATTGTCTTTTATTTTCTTAAACGTGTACATTTATTGTCATTATTAATTACACTTTGAAGACATTCACATAATCGCATCAAGTTGTCGATTACTTTTTATCATTTATCCCACTTTTTTTGTCAAGTTTAATTCACACGGAATAAGAATGAAAAGTTTATATTGTTGAGATTTATGGAGAGAATATACAAAACCTATAGGACGTTTGCAAATATTTGGCCAGAGTCCTCGTTATCTATCAGTCTGTGGTTAAAGTCTAATTCATATCTTTCTAGTTAACTTTTTGACAGGTGTTGGGATTTCTCATGAAGTCTCTTTATTTCTTACAAATAAAGTAGTAACTGTGTTCCACAATTTAAAATACACAAACAGTTTATGATAGTGTATTTAACATTAGATTGTACTTGAAGCAATACTATTTATTATTTCACAAAATGAAATTTTAGAATGTTAAGTGAATCCTAATAAAAGATTAGAACATTTTAAATTATGCACTTATTAGAATAAATTTATATTTGTGAAAATAAGCATACCAGGTGCAAAAACAACTTATATAAAATTTGAAGTATATATAATTATATATTATTACATATGCAAATTCAAATACTTATCTCACACCGTTTTACAAACACGTTATTTTAGATTTCACGCGACAAATTGTGTAATAATCAAAATAAATAAGATTTGAGTTACTTTTCTGTCTGAATTAGCTAAAAATATTGTAAAAGGCCACTTTACTATTTTTTCCATATAAGTTTTTTTCTTTACTTTATTAATAAAATATATTTTAAATAGATTTTTTTATGATTTAATAGAATTACTTAATACAACTATAACTAAAACTAGACGAAGTACCCATGCGATGCACATGGTGCATCTTGAATTGAATAACATTTTATTATAATGATACGCAATGTGTATTTATGTAAAAAAAAGTAGAATTTATATGTTGTGGCTTTGTATATAAAATAGTTATTGTAAGAAAATTAAATTTGGTTGCATGAAAACTGCAAGTAAAAAGTAAAATAAACCATAAGGTTTAACAATAAGTTCTATGTGATGATAATGGAATTGTGATATTTTTACTTGAAATATAATTTTTCTAACCTGACCTTGTCTAGTCTGTTTAAGTCTAATATGGTCTGAACTGGTCTAGTCTGGAAGATGTTTGGTCTCTGTGCATTATATAACTGTCGAAATCTTGTCTGTTCTGAACTAGTCTTTTAGGTCTGGCCTCATATGATTTGGCCTGGTCTCGTCTGGTTTAGTCTAAGACTGAAATAAATCCAGAGAAAAACATCACAATGAAAGTATAATTATTAGGTCTCATGAACTATAAAACAGAAGAATCACAACATTATACTTGACAAAAACTTCTTTATAGATCACATTTTTAGTGGTATTGATAGCATGACCCTCGTCATCACACATACGAATCTTCATTCCACTTCTTGAGGTGACCCTTGACATGACAATATTAATTGACCGTACGTAAAAACAAATTTTGCAAGATAAATACTCACTTGGTGTAGAGATCGTCCTTGACTTTTGTTTATCGTCATGACAAATGAAATGACGATTACAAATTTCCTGCATTGAAATTTGAAAGGAATTCTCATATTTGACGGGATAAATGATAATCGTGGAATCAAAATCTTTTGACCAATACTATTGTTGGATATAGAATTCGTCTTGAAAACACATTCACCCAACCGAGTAATAATCAGACGAGTCCCATTATATAAGTTAGAGGAATGGTCATTGTTTCTCATTACATATTAGGAACACCAACTTTTAGCTCCAATTTATGATGCGGTGAACCTAACGCATTGATGGTGTTAAAAAAATCTTAAGTATGCACTTCATTGAATTAAATGTTGCCTTCAAGTGAGCTTGACTGTTAAAATTTAAATATGCCTTCATTTCTCCGGTCATTAATGAGATCATATAATTATTGATAAGCACTATGTCCAAAAGGTTGAATGCCCAACCCCAACGCTCCCCCCACCCCGACCCGACAGGATGTATTGATAAGCACTACAACATCATTTGTGAGTGTCAAAATAGTTTTTTGCTATTTTGAAAACTATGGAAGTTAAATCAAACAAAACAGAACTCATTGAATATATAATTATAACTTTACAAAAACTAAATAAATAAATGGACCATTTTTTATCATCAAAACACGTCTCTATTCATATCAAAAGATTCAGGATCATTACATCAAGCAAAGGGAAAATAAAACAGACACCAACTGAAACTCCAACAACTACGACTGTAACCCTATGGTGAGACTTTGTGACGGTCACCCCTGAGAGAGCAACACGAAACGCTAACCATGTAGTGGGCTTGACACAACCAAAACTATTCCCATAGATCAAACCATACCCAATGACATAAAGAGAGGCAAAAAACTCAAACAAACTGTCAAACCCAACAAAAAAAATGGATGCAAGAAAACAAATAACAAACAGATAAAAACTACAAGAAAAGCGTTCACGAACTCTAGCACCTCGTACATCCCATGGTGGTCGTTCAGGAGGAGATCGTACCACTGGTACCATGCTAATTGATCCTTCATGACCTTTGGCTGCCAAAGACCATGCATCAATCCTCCATCCCTCCATAACCAAACTCATCCCTGCTCCGTGCGACTTGAGTAAACGGATAGGCGGCGCCGATCTTCTCCAACGACGACATCAACGTCGCATCCTCGAACCTTGACCACAACGCCGATTTCCTCAGGCCATGACAGTAAATCTGCCCTCCTCCACCTATCTCCGCCCTCCGCGTCTGACCTGGGCTCCAGTCGAGCACCAACGACCAAGGGATAACAAAGCCGATCTTCGACAAAGTCGAAATCGGGAAAAGGCTCCAGCGGCCGACATAGTCAAAGCCCTAGAGAATGATATTAAATTAGTTTAGAAGCTTCTTCTTTTACATCTCCTATTATCTACTACTAAAGAGTTAATAAATAAAAAGTTGGAAAAGTCTATGGACATTTTATATCCCAATCTAGCAAATTTTAAAAATTATAAGAAAACCGGCCCTTCACTACTGTACTCACTATTCAGATAATGTCACGTGTAGTCCGCCAGATCTACCCACAATGTACATCCCAACAGGTTACCTCTGGAACAACACATGCAGTACAATTAATGTAATTATTAAATAAATTAGTCTCATACATGTGATCATATATATACTATATATATTTTTATATTAATTTAACATACTCCAGATCTTCCAACACAATGTCTATCGCGCCATTTTTTGGATCGTCATTCGCAAACTTAGCTCCTTCAAATTATCTTTTTCGACAATATGATCAATAACATCTGATATAACATAAATTACTATGTTAAACATGTACGTTTTGTTCTAAACAGATAAATTTGAATTGTGTGTGTGTGTGTATAAATACGAGAAAACCATCTTAGGAGAGAAATGAGAATGATTTATAGTCATCTCATGTTGGAATTATTTAGTACTCCCTCCATCCCGTTGGAATGTTCCCGGTTTGACCTACATACATATTGTTAGTCCCTGTTTTCTATAACAGCAATATAATATGGCATACAGATGAAAGATTAACAACAAAGATGAACACAGAAAGATCAAGTGTAAACCTTCTCTGATATACCGTGAACCTTTCGTACAAGAATGATAAGCGCTAAGGCTATTTTGAGCAGATACAAAAGTTAACCGCAAACCTGAGTCCTCTGCCCTCTTTTATAGGCGAGGCTCAGGTATGCGTAAAAAGGCTTCTCGCCTAAGTATGGGCCTAACACTTGGCCCATATTGAATACTATTCTAACATATATATTTAATCAGTGCAGAACAGAAATAGTAAACATCTAAATTATTACAGACAAAACAGACAAACTTGATTCACAATAAAATAGTCTTCAACAATCTCTCCCTTTGTGATCAAGTGCCGTCTTGCATTTATTTTTGAGATCTGAAGTAATGCTTTCTGAAATTTAGCGCATGCTCATACTGTCTTAGCATTCTTCTCTTTTCAAGTTGCTCGTTGATGGGCTTCAGGATGGTCCACACCTTCTCGTATACTAGGAGCTCTTCCTCGCTGGCGTCCGCAAGTCTTGGATCTATATTCTCCTTGATCTCTTGCAGCTTAGTCTGGATGATCTTCAGAGTCCCATCACAATATTTGTGAATGTCTTCTACCCACATGAGTCTTTTCTGTTCCTCGTGATTGAGATATATGATAGAGACTGGGTCCTTGAAGATATGATATGGTCTGTACTTTTTGAGCTCTGGACCGTTCAGAGTTGGCTTTACCAGATTTGCTTTTCTGACATTGTTTTCCAGGGCCATCTGTAGATCATGGGCAACATAGAATCTGATCTGTCTCAACATAAATCGTTTGATCGCCTCATAACCTTCTTCGTGTGTCCTGTTTCGACTTAGTGAGAGATACCTACTTACCATGAACATTTGGTAGATATCCTCCATCTTCATCATTATAAAATCATTTTCCTGGCAGATGAATATGCTGGAGTCTGTTTGTCGAACTTTGAAGCTGTAGAACGGGATGGTGTGATGATCTTCTCTGTGTATATCAAGGATAGCGTCAATAGGGTGGATGTTGGACTTCATGTCTCTTTCCAGTATTTGTCATTGTTTTCCAGATTATCTGTGCATCAGCATGTGAAGATGTCCACCAGCCAGTTTGCCCTTAAGGTGAGTCAAGCCACGGATCTTCAGTTCATCGAGCTTTTTGAGCTTGTCTGCGGTTCTCCAAATTCCCTTTCTGATTTCCTCTTGGAAGGGGGCATTTATTCTGATGTTTTCCCAGAGCTTTTCTTTTGGGGGCAACTTGCCTGCCGTTTGTCTTATGACGGATTCTAGCTCCCTGGGTATCTTTTTATAGTCCTCCCCTTCTTTGAGTTCCTCTTCATCAAGGCGTATGATATCTTCTGCGCATTTGGCCAGCAACTCTCTCAGCCACCAATTTCGCTGCATATCCTCTGTTTCTGCTTCGCATCTAAGATCATCCCACTCTGTCCACTTTCTCGGCCAAACGTCGTGTACCACAGCATCCTCGAGTGCATCATGAATGTCTTTGCCTTGGGGAATGTAAGGGACTCTCAGCTGCGGTGATCTTTCTCGTGAAGCACAACCGGGTTCACTAGGATTGCCCGTTGTCATCAGGTTAGAACTGAGTTCTGGCTGATGGCCTGACTTGACAGATGAATCAGAGATAGCATCGTCAGGACTTCCATCCCCTCCTCGGACGGTATCCTTTGGAGACACGCCTCGGGATGTTGTCATCGATTCGAACTGTGTTCTGATCGATGGCCTGAGCTTTGTGATGTACCAGAGGTAACCACTACAGGACTTCCATCCCCTCCTCGGACAGTATCTCTAGGAGATAAGCCTCGGGATGTTTCATCTAGCTCGACCAGGCTAAAGAGTTGGGCTTGGTTGTGGCTCGAGGAAGGTGGTGGTTGGTTGGTGGGCTGGTTTGATGAGGTGTTTGGCTGGGGTTCATGGCTGGTAGAGGCTGCTTGCTCAAGTGTCCGAGGTCTCTTGTTCTCCCCCTCATGAGGTTCCGAATCATCGGGATCCTCATGGGAACTCTTGAGGCCTCGGGGACTGTCACGGCAAGCGCCGTATTGAGGGCGGTCGTGGTTGAGGAAAACTTGGAGAAGGTCACGCTCGAAGGGTGTAAGGTTGCAAGTGTCGACCTCCAGCAACCGAAGAAACAGGAGATCGGCAAGCTCAAGACGGGATAGGTGGAAGGGATTGGTCGAGGCAGAGGGCGATACTAGTTCTGTATCGTGGGTTCCCCGAGAGGGTGAAGGGCTAAGGGGTTTGGTGGAGGTGATAGGGATGACAGGAGTGGGTTGTGGAATTGATTGAGAGGGTGAAGAGTGAGGTTTGGGGTGGCTCTGTTCACTATGAACCGCTGGGGTTGTCTTGGAGTCCTGTGCCCAAGCGGTGAATGCTTGTTGCACCCATGGTTTGATGGTGGACTCCATGTAGCGGTTCATGAGAACGGTAACGTCTTCGGGTGTAAGGGGTCCAGTTACGGGGGTTGTAACTGTTGTCACAGCATCAGTGAAGAGAGCTGATGTGTGGCCTGCGTTCAATGATGAAGTCATTTTTGGCACAGCAGGGCTTCCAACCATCATTGTTTGCACTCCGGTCGTTGTATCCAGGGTGTGTGCACCTGTATGTGATGTGAATGGTGTAGGTGTCCTAGAAAAATTTTAAAATGTGGGGAATGTGACACCTAGACTCGATGTGGAGAAAGAGGGGGTTGTGGCCTCGGGCGGTGGGCCACTAGAGCGCTCAACTGGTTCGGAGGGAACCAGTGAGGTGGGTGAGTCCCGTGTTGTTGAAACGTTAGCCTTTTGGGAGGCTAACGAGTGGCTGGGAGAGGGCGGTGCACGCGCAGTTGAGCCTGATGCTGCGGCTTCTACCCGGGGACCAACAAGATTGGCCCCTGTACTTAAAGATTCGGCCTGGCTTATAGTGATGAAGGGAAGACAGTCGTCAAAGATGTGTAGGTCTTCTTCAGTGACCAAACTTTTTCTGACAGGACGCTGCTTCTTTGCCTTAGGTGAACGAGGAGCAGCAATCTTAGCTGTAACTGGCTCCTTCACTGGTTTGATGACGATGGTCTTGGGGCGGACAGCTATAAATGGAGTTGCATCCTCAGGGGTGATTTTCTTTGGAGGAGAATCAAGTGGCAGCTTCCCCTTTTGGATTAGAGCAAAGGTGTGCTCCACGTCGTCAATATCGTCGTCGTCATCATCGTCGTCAGCATCGTCATCATCTTTGGCCACACTATTGGATGCCTCATCGTCAGCCTTTTTGTGGGCCGGGCTTGACGATTCATTGGCAGGTTCCGCAGCGTTTGTACGTGTGCCCTCAGCCGTCTGATTCCTCTCGAGAGAATCGTCAGACTTCCCTTCATGTGGCACACACGCCATTGGTTTCTGTGGCTTACGGGCTCTCTTTGGACCCTTACTCGCTCTCGGCTTAGGCCCCGGGGCAGGTCCAGCTGGGTTTTGCTGAACCATGGGGCCATCTTCCTGTAAACTCTCTCTATATTGAACAACTGCGGAGTGTCGTGGGTTGCCCAAGTCCAGCAGATAGGCTGGTATTGCCATCCCCACAGTGTCATGCTTGAAGCGCTTGAAGTACTGGAGCTTGGGGGCAGTGAACTGATCTTCATCTCTGCGCTGTGGAATCCCTGGGCGGGCGGTCATGTATTCATCAATGATGAGCGCCAACCATCTGGCGTAGGGAATTGTCATGCCCGTTTTGCCGTCCTCTTTGTCCTGGACTTGAGTCACCAGCTCGATCCAGAACAGCTGCGCCATGTCATAATTCTTGTTGAAAACGATCCCATGGAAGATTTGGAAGATCTGCAGGTTGCACTTGTCATGGCCAGCGTGCTTCGGAGATAGGCATTTGTTGACGAGGCCAAACAGTGTCTTCCATGGGTATGGCAGGTTCATCAGCTTGAAGTGAGACAGGAACGGGAGTGGTGCATCATATCCCAATTTCTCCAACCCTTGCATCAGTTCAGTCTTTGAGGGTAGCGGGTCATAGGTTTGGTGGACAGGCAGCTCCAGTGTGGTTCGTAGTGTGGACGCTGTTAGTGCCAGCCTTCTGTTGTGGAGCGTGGCACTGATACTAGAAGCGTCCTTCTTGGAGGGCATGTGCATGGTCCCCCCATAGCTGTTGCAGGTAGATTTCGGGGACCGTTATAGCTTTGGTGAGTGCCGGCCAGATGTAGTGCCCCTTAAGGATGATAGGGATGACTGGGTCAAGGCACCTGAAGACGACAAGGTCGAGCTGATAGTTGTTGTCCTGTAGCCGAACCCACTTGAATTTGGGGAACAGCTGAGTATAGGGTGCATCTTCCTGGGAGGTATCTTGTTGAGTGCCTGATATATTTAGCTGAAAGAATAGCACACGTTAGCAAAAACATGAGTTTCCCCTTGGGGTTGATGATTTCTGAGATGAGGAAACGAGTTCTGGCACGAAGTTATAAAACTCGAGATCATGGACACGAGTTTACAAACTCGAGCCCATGAGCGCGAGTTTACAAACTCGAGGCCATGAGCGCGAGTTTACAAACTCGAGCCCATGGACACGAGTTTACAAACTCGAGGCCATGAGCGTGAGTTTACAAACTCGAGCCCATGGACACGAGTTTACAAACTCGAGCCCATGAGCGCGAGTTTACAAACTCGAGCCCATGAGCGCGAGTTTACAAACTCGAGCCCATGAGCGCGAGTTTACAAACTCGAGCTCATGAGGGCGAGTTTACAAACTCGCGGTCTATACTCGAATTTGAAACGCCGAATTTTGAAACCAGGCGTTTTAACTCGAGTTGCAGAACTCGTGTTTGCCCAACGAAGACGATAACCACCTGTAAAAGCATAAAACAATACACATTCAACCAATACCCTTTTTGAAAATGTTATTTGAGAAAAAAATGCGTTTTTGGTTTTGGGACCGTTCGTGGTGGCGTTCGAGAAACCAGAGAGAGAGGTGAGAAAACTGGTCGAGTGGCTACCTCGTGGAGATGAGTTTGGGGAAGAACGGTGAGAGCGAGAAAGAAGTTTTGAGGAAGAAGACGAAGAAGGATCTCGGGCTCTGGGGAGTTCTGTGAGGGCGAGTAAGAATACGTACTGAAAGTGATGAGGAACGAGTGTTTATATACGCGAGTGTTTTTTAGGAATGGGCCTGGGAAAAAAATTTGGGCCAGAACAGGTAGCTGGGCCCATTTGGCCTTAAAGGTGATATGACCCATTTCTGATCAATAAAAAGTACTCCCCTTCGCTGAAATCAATACACACACTATTTTTTGTGATTTTCAAATTTTCTCCCCCTCGATGAATGCAAACGCACGCACACTATTTTTTGATCTTTTTCAAATTTTCTCCCCCTCGATGAATGCAAACGCACGCACACTATTTTTGTATTTTTCTCGGGTTTCTCCCCCTGGACACATGCAACGCACACAAAACACGAAATGCAACTCACACACACTATTTACAGACACACGCACGCACACTTTGTACAAGTCCTACACACGCACACCTTTTTACAGACCAGTGGAGGCAGAATTACAAAGGCTCGAGGTTCAACATGCCTAATTTGGAAACCAAGAACTGGAATCTCTTTTCATCCAGTGCCTTAGTAAACAGATCAGCCAGTTGAAGCTCGGAGCTTACAAAGTACATGTCAATATCCCCTTTTTCCATGTGGTCTTTGATGAAATGATAGCGCAGGTCGATGTGTTTGGTGCGGGAGTGATGAACCGGGTTGCTGGTGATGGCGATGGCACTCTGTGAGTCGCTGTAGATCGGGATATGGCAGAAAGTGTAACCGTAGTCCTTTAGCTGGGTCTTCATCCATAATATTTGTGAACAACAGCTAGCAGCCGCGACGTATTCTACCTCGGCCGTAGATGTTGACACACAGTTCTGTTTCTTGGAAGACCAGCAGACTAACTTATCGCTTAAGAACTGGACAGCTCCCGATGTACTTTTGCGGTCCATCCGGCAACCAGCAAAATCTGCGTCAGAGTATCCGACTAGGTCAAAACCTGAGTGCTTGGGATACCAAAGGCCTAGATTTACAGTGCCTTTGAGGTATCTCAGAATTCTTCGAACAGCGGTCAGATGGGACTCCTTTGGATTCGCTTGAAAGCGTGCACATAAGCATGTAGAGAAGACGATATCAGGTCTGCTAGACGTGAGATATAGCAAAGATCCAATGATGGCCCTATAGTTTGTGGCATCGACTGGCTTCCCAGAGGGGTCTGAGTCCAGTTTGTTGGTGGGGGACATAGGGATCGTCATGGAAGATTTGCTATCAATGTTGAATCTCTTAAGCATTTCCAGAATATACTTGGACTGATTGATGAAAATGCCGTTAGAGAGTTGTCTTACTTGCAGGCCTTGGAAGAAATTCAGCTCTCCCATCATGCTCATTTCAAACTTAGTTTTCATCAGTTTCTCAAAATATTTGCATAGACATGGATTTGAGGAGGCGAAGATGATGTCATCAACATAGATCTGAATCAGGATGATGTCAGACTTCTGTCGCTTGATGAAAAGTGTGGTATCAATCTTCCCTTTTGAGAAACCTGAGTCAACCAGAAATTCGGTTAAAGCATCGTACCAAGCTCTTGGTGCCTGTTTCAGCCCATACAGAGCTTTCTTCAGCTTGTACACATGGTTGGGATATCTGGGATCTACAAATCCTTCGGGCTGAGCGACATAGACTTATTCTTCCAAGACTCCATTCAGAAAGGCAGTCTTGACGTCCATTTGAAAGACGGTAAAGTTCTTGTGGGCCGCGTACGCGAGAAAGAGGCGTATTGCTTCAATTCTTGCTACGGGTGCAAACGTTTCATCATAGTCTATGCCCTCTTGCTGATTGTATCCTTTAGCGACCAGTCGTGCCTTGTTGCGTATCACTATGCCTTCTTCGTCCTTCTTGTTCTTGAACACCCATTTAGTGCCAATGATGGTTTTCTGAGGGGGTTTAGGCACGAGTGTCCACACTTCTAGTCTGTCAAATTGATTGAGCTCATCTTGCATGGCAATCACCCAATCTGGATCAGCGAGTGCCTCTGAGACTTTGGACGGTTCATTCTGGCTTAGAAAGCATGCATAGTGACATTCATTCATAGTAGCCGATCTCGTACGCACACCTTGACCTGGATCACCGATTATTTGTTCAGTGGGATGAGCTCTTGTCCATTTTCTCTCATGTGCTAGAGGATTAGGAGTAATGATCGGTTGATCCGAGTCCTGGTAGGGGATTGGTGACTCTTGAGCAGCTATGGTGTGCGGTGGAGATGACTCTGATGTGGTAGCAAAACCGTGATCATCCACTCCTCCGTGATTAGGTTGGGGAGTTGACGGAGTAGATGGTTCATTATCTGATCCGAGAAGGAGTGGAATTTCAGTGAAAGGAGTCGGTTGCTGGGGAGTAGTTGACGATGAAGCTGGTGTGCATGGAGAAGATGAGGGTTGTGAATTCTCGTAGAAGTTCTGAAAGAGAGAATTGAGAATCACACCTTCAGGTACAGGATTTGGTTCAACTGTGTCAGAGTCCGTTGGTACAGCAAGTGACGGGTCAGCCTGTAAGTGTTCCGTTGCGAAGTCAGCCATCTCATAGAATGTCACATTCACACTCTCAATGACCGTTCGCTTGTCCCTAAGATAGACTCTGTAAGCTTTGGACTGCTGTGAGTAGCCAATGAACACCCCTTCTTGGGCTTTTGCGTCTAGCTTACCTCTATCAGTTCTGTCATTCAGTACGAAGCACTTGCAGCCAAATATCTTGAAGAATGAGATATCCGGAGTTCGGTTGAAGAGGATTTCATATGGGGTCTTGTCGAAGCGTTTGTGGATAGATGTTCTGTTTTGGGTGTAACACGCCGTATTAATGGCCTCTGCCCACATAAAGTGTGGCAATCTTGACTGGATGAGCATGTTACGTGCTGCTTCGACAAGGGTCCTGTTCTTTCTTTTAACCACTCCATTCTGTTGGGGGGTTTTGGCTGCTGCAAATTGCTGTGTGATACCGAGAGATTCATAGAATCCAGTGAGAGTTTGATTCTTGAACTCGGTACCGTTGTCAGTTCTGATGATTCGAACACTTTGCTGCAGCAGTTTCTGGACTGTTCTGACAAAGGTCATAATGATTTCTGCTGCCTCGTCCTTTTTACGAAGAATTTTTGTCCATGTGTACCTAGAGAAGTCATCAACGATCACCAGTGTGTATTTGCGACCGTTGATGCTTTGGACTCTCATAGGCCCACACAGATCCATGTGTATCAGTTGCAGCGGTAGAGTAGATGATGGGACAGGCTTTGACTTGTGGGAGCTTCTCGTCATTTTGCCCATTTTGCAGGCACTACAATGATTTTCAGTTGAAGACTTCAACAAAGGAAGCCCCTTCACAAGTTTCTTCGATGACAGGATGGACAGATTCTTGAAATTGAGATGGGAAAGACGTCTGTGCCAGAGGTTGTTTTGTTCTGTTGAAGCTTTGAACAGCAGACAGATGGAAGTGGTGGATTGAACGCTTTTCAGATCAATAGTGTACAGATTTGAGGTCCTGTAACACGTTAATAATGAGTTCCCTTCGCTGTCTAGAACACAGCATTGTTTGGCAAAGAACCTCACTTCCATCCCACTGTCACAGAATTGTCCTATGCTCAGAAGATTGTGTTTGAGCCCTTTGACAAATGAGACATCCTTGATGGTGACGCTGGCACAAATGACATCCCCATATCCAAGAATAGGAGAGGAGGCGTCGTTCCCGAATCTAACATTGCCTCCATAACAGTTGGTATAGTTGCTCAGTAGGTACTTTATTCCGGTCATGTGGGTTGAGCATCCAGAATCCAAGTGCCACACATGACCGTCCTGCAAAACAATTAAACAGGTTTAGGTACCCATCTTGGAATGGGTCCTTCCTTATCAATGAAAAACACCCTTTTCAATTTTGCTTTGAGCTGTGATCCAAGGTCAGCAGCTCTTTCAACAAAAGATCTATCTCTTGTGGGCTTTCCGATAGCCAGATCTGCTTTTGCAGTGGATCTGATTTTTGGAGCCCACTTAGCAGTTTCTATTTCAGTTCTGGTGGGTCTGAGATTGGGGACCCACCTGTCCATTTTAGTTCTGGTCGGTCTGAATTTGGGGGCCCACCTTTCAATTTCAGTTTGGATGGGTCTTCGTTTGCGGACCCACCTTTCAGTTTCAGGTCTGGTAGGTCTCATCTTAGGGACCCACCTTTCAGTTTCAGGTCTGGTAGGTCTCATCTTAGGGACCCACCTTTCAGTTTCAGGTTTGGTATGTCTCATCTTAGGGACCCACCTTTCAGTTTCAGGTTTGGTAGGTCTCATCTTGGGGACCCACCTTTCTGTTTCAGTTTGTGTGGGTCTTATCTTGGGGACCCACCTTTCCGTTTTAGGTTTAGGAGGAAAGTAGACAGGTGCTTTGTGATTGAACGGTTGTTTCTTCAGTTTAGTTTTGAAAATCTCCTCTTTAGAAAGCCGATTAAGATGTTTCCTTGAATGAACTCTAAGAGAATATTTCATATCAGGAATACAAAACGTTCCCTTAGAAGTTCCTTTCTTGGTTTCTCTTTCAGGTTCGAGCTTTCTAAAAGGCTTTGATTTAACAGCATTCACATCACATTCATAATTTTGGGTGTCTGGAACAGAATAACCATAAGCAATAGTAGAATTATACATTGAGCCATGTTCAAAAGATGTCACAGAATTTTTCAGCTTGGGACTCAAGACTGAACTACTAGAAACTGAGTTTACATGGACAGACTTAGACTTAGTTTTAGAGTACAAAATGGAGCTGGATCTAGGACCAGGTTTATTCTCAAAAACTTTCTTCTTGCCAGCAGCTATTTCCTTTCTTTTTATCTCCCACTCTTTCTTCTCTTCTCCTCTTCTTTTCACTTCTTGTCCTGTGACAAAAGGAGAAGAGTGATGAGTGGCAGATTTTTCAGAAGATTTAGTTTTATCAGAAGAGGTTTGAGCAGTTTTTAAAACAGAATGATATTTTTCACTCAATTCATCAAATTTGCTTAACAGTTCTTGCCAATTGCTTTCAGAACTTTTCTTTTCAGTTTCAAAACGCTCTCTCTCATTGTCAAGGGTTTTCTGAAGATCCGCATATTTTTGGACCAACGGAGAGATGCATTTGTCCTGTCCGGACTTAAAAATTCCAGTTTTGGGAGTGGGACCCATTGGACTTTCAAAATAAGGAACCCCTTTTGGAACATTAAAAATGTCAAACCCCTCCTCGTTGTAGATTACTTTTTCTTTAGAAAGAGCTTTCTCAACCAGAGGAGTATAGTCAAAAGAAGTTTCAATTTTAGGACAAGGGTTCGGCAGTCCAAGACCAGCTTTTGGGTTGTAATACTGAACGTCGCTTATTCGATTTAGAAAAACTGTATGTTCGGTTTGACCTCTTCTGACACACACGTCCTCAAGTTCCTTTACTTTGCTTAAAAGGCTGCTTCTTTTATTTCTTAAAAATTCACAGTCAGCTTTGGCTGTGTTTTTCTCAACTTCGCTGTCTTGCAGTTTCTTAGTTAGTTCAACTATTTTAAGTTCAAAGCTTTCAAACCTCATTTTCAAAGCTATTTTAAGTTCAAAGCTTAAGGAAGATTTTTGGTCAAGGTTCTGTTTCAGTACCCTGTAATTATTGTCTAATCTCTCCTGCAGTTCTTTAATGAGGTTGTCCTTATTGTGTAAGGACTGAGTTTGGATAGTGTGAGAGTGATTAGAGGTACTTACAGTGCTTGTAGAGCATTCACTTCCGGGGATCGCAGCATCACCCTTTTTCTCTTCTTCATCCTCCCGCCTTGCCATCAAAGCAAAGTTTTCTTCCTCTTCTTCTTCTTCTTCTTCTTCAGTATCATCTTCTGCCCACTGGACCAGCTCAGCATGTTTGCCAGAGGCTTCTACTTCCTCCTGTTGTGCCAAGAAGAGCTTTTGTTTATTCATCAGAATCTTCTGTTTGTAGAAGTTTGCATCTCTCTTCTTTGGAAGCCGGCAGTCTTTGCTGATATGTCCAGGCTTCCCGCAGTTATAGCACACAGGGGTATTAGCAGTTGATGTAGCCTTCCTGGCTGAGCTTTGGTCCTGGTTCTTCTGTTTGTAGTTGGAGGAAGAGGTTCACAGCTTATTTGAAGAGCTGTTCCTCTTGGCAAACTTCTTGGCCAGCAGGGCCATCTTCTTCTGGAGATCTGCAAGCTCAGCTTCAAGATCACTCTCATCTTCATCAGATTCAACCTCCACTACTTTCTTCTTCTTCTTCTGCAGAGGTTTCGCTGTTCTTTTGGGCTGAGCTTCCATCAATAGAGCTAGAGGATTTGGGCTTGATTGCTCCTCAGTGCACACAACGTCATTGACAAACTCCTTTAACAACTCATTTAAGGTGAAGAGATCAATTTCATCCATGTCAATGCGTTGTCTCAAGTCCTTTACTGTTTTACTCCAATATGGGTGCAGACTGGACACAAATCTAGTATTCAGTTTCAGGTTGGTTCTGAATATTTTGATTTTCCTCATTTCATTCATGAGCTTCACAAGCCTGGCATGAGTCTCGTGAAGAGGTTCTCCAGGAGCAGCCTTGAACGAGTCATAAGCCATTAGAATTGCAGATTTCTTGGTTTTTAGGCTTATGCTCGTGCCTTGGAGTAATTTTTCAATCTCATCCCACATTTCTTTTGCGGTTTGCATACTGTCAATCATCACGTACACTTCATTGGGGATGGCTTGGAGGAGGTATGTTTTGGCCATAAGGTCTCCTCTCAGCCTTAACTTGTCTGCCTCAGTGTATTCAGACGGCCTCTTTCGTCTTGTTTCCGGAGGAATGGGTGGATTATTAGTTGAGTCCCCTCCTACGTCAATCATCAGAACAGCTGGTCCTTCCAGGAGCGATTCCAGCATTGCGTCAGAGTTTTCTTTGTGCTCTAGGAAGTTCAAGAAACGAGTTCTCCACATTTGGTACTCCCCTTTCCTCAGAGATGGAGGAGTACTGCTGTTTCCTTGCGCATTGGATTCAGAAGCCATTTCTGTAGCTGTAGAAAACTGACCGTTCGAGAAAAAAAAATCAGAAAATTTACTAAGTCAAGAACTCGAGTTCCTGAGTATTAAAGACCTAAACTCGAGGTCTGGGGAACTCGAGGTGAGAGTTCGAGTTTATAAACTCGTGGTCAAGAATGCGAGTTTCCAAAACTCGAGGCGAAAACTCGCAAGGTCAAAACTCGTGGTCAGACTGCGAGTTTGCAGACTGCGAGTTTGTAGACTGCGAGTTGTAGACTGCGAGTTTTTGAGCTCGAGTTTGCAGACATCGAGTTTCTCAACTCGAGTTTGTAGCTGCGAGTTTATGCAATAACACCTTGGGCTGCGAATTCCTGAAAAAATAAAACTTCAGATTTTCAGAAAAACAAAGATGGTAGGTTGTAGCCCTTGTTGTAGAGATCCTTTCACCCAAGTTTCAGGTCAAAAAGCTGCACAGAGCTTAGAGAAACGAGGGATGCGAGTTCTTGGATGCGAGTTTACAGAGAACAAAAATATGCGGAAACGAAAAAGGAAGATATACTGCTTGATCGTCTTTGAAACGCGATTCTAACAGTATAACTTTTACAGTATTTGGTGCAGAAATAAGATTACAGATGATAAACTCGCTATTCTACAAAAACAGAGTTTTTCGCAGATAGTTCTTCTGATCAGCTCTCGATCGGCTCTGATACCATTTGTTAGTCCCTGTTTTCTATAACAGCAATATAATATGACATACAGATGAAAGATTAACAACAAAGATGAACACAGAAAGATCAAGTGTAAACGTTCTCTGATATACCGTGAACCTTTCGTACAAGAATGATAAGAGCTGAGGCTATTTTGAGCAGATACAAAAGTTAACCGCAAACCTGAGTCCTCTGCCCTCTTTTATAGGCGAGGCTCAGGTATGCGTAAAAAGGCTTCTCGCCTAAGTATGAGCCTAACACTTGGCCCATATTGAATACTATTCTAACAGATATATTTAATCAGTGCAGAACAGAAATAGTAAACATCTAAATTATTACAGACAAAACAGACAAACACTATTCACAATAAAATAGTCTTCAACACATATTAAAGAAATAAACTTACCATGGGGTAAAGTTTACTGTTTTGACACTGTTTCGACACTGTTTAGCACTGTTTCGACACTGTTTGACATTGTTTTGCACTGTTTGACCCTGTTTTGATGTAGGATAACTTTCCATTTAGGGAAATGGGAACTTTCCAACGGGACATCCAAAAAAGGAAAGCGGGAACATTCCAACGGGACGGATGGAGTACTTCATTAAGGGAAAATAAGAGAATTTGGCACCATATATTAAAGTTACACGGTTACTATCTACAATCTTGCAATTGTTTCCATAACTAACTCCCAATAATCTTGCATGGCCAATCATTCTATTGTTTTTATTGATTTACGGTTCAAGAGATTCTTTATCAAATTATTTTTTATTCATTCACACCTTCATCATCCTACTTTATTTTGAAATGCATTTCCATTTATTATTATGTTCTATATTTTATTTAAATATTGCATTAACATAACTATACATGATGCACCTTTTTAGTATTATAATTGCACTACAATGCCTTTGTAAAATTTTAGAAAGTGTGATACAATATTGCACTCCTCTTTATTTTAAATGCATATATTTAAAGTGCATTTCATTTTGGGTAAAAGTATCAATTTAAAATTTTAGAAAGTGTGATTTGCTAGTGCACTTTTGTATATACTTGAATGCACATGATAGCATACCCTTGTGTTTTTTACACATGTGTCTGTTTATTTTCATTTTCTAAAATCATTTTGATTAGAAAGAGGTCGAAGTGCACAATGGTACACATGGGCGGATCCAGCGTGGGGCCAGGAGGGGGCAGCTGCCCCCCACTCAACCCCGACCCAACCCCTATATATAAATATATCAAATATTAAATTATTTATGTAGATAGGTGTTAAATATAAGTAACTTATAAAATATAAACAAGACTAGGAACAACTAGCGGTTGTGGTAGAGTGAAGTTAGTGTTGGTGCGTGTTTCAGAAGTTTCCAACTAGCTAGGACTAAAACTTGTACAAAATGCAATAATAGGACTCGAAGGATTTGTAGTGCTCCGTAGGACTAAAGTGAGGTGACATGACAACATTACTCTTAATGGGTAAATCAGTTTATTAATTAATTAATAATACAAAATGAAATAATAAAACAAAATGGGAATCCCAGTAGTCCTCACGCACAAAACAAAGTGGTAGTGCAACCCTCCACTGTCACTACCGACGTCGCCACCGGTGTCGGAGCTGCTGCCACCGGCGTCAGAGCCGCCGCCACCGGCGTCAGAGCTGCCGCCATCGGCGTCAGAGCTGCCGCCACCGGCGTCAGAGCCGCCTCCACCGGCGTCAGAGCCGCTGTCACCGGCGTCAGAGCCGCTGTCACCGGCGTCAGATCCGCTGCCACCATCGTCAAAGCCGCCACCGCCGCCACCGGCATCGGTGCCGCCGCCGCCATATCGACATCATCGTTGTCTCATCTACAACCTCTGGCATCGCCGCTGCCGACCTCCATTGATCTGACCATGGTAGAGCTCAGATCCGTCTCAGATCTGCTGAAAAATCATTTAATGCCATGTTAAAATCATTATGCCATTTTGTAAAAAATACATGGCATTAATGGTTATAAAATATGGCATTATTTGCCTAACATATTTAAGTAACATTGCTATTTTTTGTAATTAATGCCAACTTCGTAAATGTAAGATGACATTATTTGCCAAACATATTAAAAACATGTCATTTTTAAAATAATTTTTTTCATCTCAATGCATGTAATATAATGAAAACAATAAATATTTTTTTCATCTCTATACATGTAATATAATGAAAACAACATTGTTTTCAGATATGTTTTTCGAAAAATAAACATTGGCTATAAATTTTTCAAATCCAAATTCATTAAGTTGAAAACTCTAAAATAAAGAAAGTAAAATTAATAAAAAAACTGTTTTATTTTTTTTAAATTGTTGGACGTTTGTTCTTTAATAACACAAAAAGTCAAATCTGAGATTTTTAGATGAACAACTTGCGAAGCTCAGATTTTCTACTCCCAAACTTTCAAACCCATATCTAAAATTTCCCGTTTTGAATCTGAAAATTAAAAAAAAAATACAGATATCCATCAAGTGAAGAAGAAGAAGAAGAAGAAAAGAAGGAGGATGAAAGGTAGAAGAGAAAGAGAAGATGAGAGATATTTACCGGAGAAAAACTTCGCACCACATCCCCGAAATCTCGCCAAATCGCCGGAGTCGCACCTTACAACCAGAGCAGAAGACCGGACCTTTGTATGTGGGACTGGGGATGTAGGAAAAAAAGGGGTGGGGGTCTGCGTAGAGGAGATGTGAGGTGGGTGTGGTGAGAGAGAAGGAAGAAGAGGAAGAGATAAGATAAAAAAAGATGGGGGTGTGTGAGAAATGAGGAGGAGGGGGGGGGGGGGGGGGGGATAAGGGATGAGATAGAAGAGATGGTTGTGGGGTACGGAAGGTTTGAAAAAAAGAGAATGTATAACTGGAACAATCAATTAATAGGTCCTATTCAGGTAATAAATTATTAGAAACTCCTATTTAGGAATTTTCCTATTATTTTAGTCCTATTTTGGGTTAATACTTTTTATTTTACTTTTGTTTTACTTATGCATTTCAAAGCTCCCAATTAGATTCTCACCCTTAGCATTTTTTCATTTTGTTTTACATTAGCATTTATTAGCAATAAACTAATTTAAAGCTACTTTAGAGTTTGGACAATTGAACTACTTCAATATAATTACAGTTTAAGTTTTCGCATATAATTTGTGAAGTTAAACAATTACATTTTCACATTTAATACAAATTGATTTTTTAAATATACTTATGCATTCGCAACTTAAGTTAATTCTAAATAAATATTTGATTCATTTCTTATTTGATTCTTATTATTGTAATAATTTTGAATACACACTACAAACTACGGAGTATGTGATTAAAATTTATTTTTATCCAAGCAAAAATTTATCTGGCGTGCAATTTTTAAGTATGATATCGTAATATTTTTGTCCCACAAATATTTTATTATTTTAAATTGATTTTACACTAATTTTTATTAATGTGGTCATTTTTAATGACATGTGTGAGAAAGCTAATGTCAATTCGCCCCCACTGTCGAAAATTCCTGGATACGCCACTGAATTGCTACATATAAAGTGTAGTATATATTATAGTAAGTGCAAACCAATGTCATAAATGTGCAATTTACAAAAGTGCAGATTAGTACAATAAAAATGCTATTTCTCTTTAAATTTGTTTCGTTGATGAATGATGTTGATTTTTAAAATGAAGAGTTTTTTTCAAAAATATTACTATAATAAAACTCATTTACATAAATATGACTAATATTTGTTGTGCATAATATTTCGAAAAAAAGTGCATTTATTCGATGTTGGAGTGCAAATCAACAAACCCATATTGATTTCACTCAAAATATTGCATATGAAAATAAACGGATTCGGACATGAAAAATAATTCACATTTTGAATATATTTTCCCCCACTTGATTATCCGAATTATATAAGTGAGAATAAAAACATTGGAAAGAGAATTTAGGAAAAAGGTTCAAATAAGTCCTTGTATTATTTCCAAACCATCCCTTAAGCGCATGCACTAAAAAAAGTATCATATAAGTATGTCTACTTTATAAAATGGATCAATTTGAAAATTTAATCAGCTTTTGACCTGTAATAGCAGGTTTTCAATAATTAAAAATTCTAAAAAATTATTAAAATTTGAAGAAATATATACAAGAATTATGAACATTTTCAGAATATCAAAGTCAATATTTTATAATTTTTTAAAAATATTTGTATATTCGACATATATTTAAAAGGTTTTTAAAGTTTTTATTTTTTATTTTTTATTTTCACATTACTTTTTCAGTTTCATCATTTTTTTACTTTTTCAGAATATTCCTAATTTAATTTAAAAATAAAAACAACATGCTATAGAAAGTCAAGGCTTGGTTGATTGTATTTTAAAAGTAGACATACTTATATGATATTTTTTTAGTACAGGGGCTTAAGTGACGGATTAGAACTAGTAGAATGACTTATTTGACCCCTTTTCCAAAAAGATACAAATCGATTTTTAGACTTCTTATTTTATTTCGGAGCGTGATGCACTTTTACTATCAGGTATTACATTGTTTCAACACAACGATGCACTTTTTGTGACACCGCTCCTAGTTTGAACTGGGATTAATTAATACATTAATATTAAAATTTAATTGCAATTACAAATACCAATGTCAATGAGGATGACTAGTTGAGTTCGTGAATATTTATTCATTTTGAAAACTAGTTACAAAAATATTAATCATATGAGAAATGATTAATTGATTAAATTAATCCCGATTAATTATATTGTGTGTCGGACCCTAAAGAAAATGGGGAGGGACTAACTAGTATATTCTTGGACCACGTTAAATTAGTTAAAAGCCCAAGGATAAGGAAATAAGTTATATACGAATGTTTGGGCCAGATAAAAGGTAGAGGAATAAAATAAAGAGACTTTTTGAGTCACTTTCTAATAATAGAAAGGTAAAGGGGTTTAAGCCCAGAATATTGGAGAGGAATATCCAATACATTTTAGGATCGATCTAGTGAGGTCTACTAGCCTAAAATAATATAAGTAAACGAATAAAAGTCAATTTTCCTTATCCTTGCTTAAACCCCTAAGAGGAATATCTTCTTGGGTTTCATGGCCTTCTATGCTCATCTCCTCTTTTCATCTTCAAGAGATTAAATGATTTCCTGTAAAAACAAATATATCTCTCTCATATCTCTCATTTTGCCTAGGAGCCTTTTCAGGTTTAGTAATAAAGAAGATGATACCGTAGTTTCATAGTGGAGCAGACAGAGGACGAGGGTGACGACCGGGTCCTAATATCACTATATCAGTAGATTATGAGCGGAAGATTACTTCATCTCCATGAAAACCACCCTATATGTTGTTTCGTTCTTGCAGTGGAAAGGAAACAAAATAGAAATCAGAGAAAACAAATTTAAACAGAAGAAGAAATCTTAGCTTATGTTATCAAGGTGAAAGGCTTAGCTTTCGTTATCAAGGTGAGAAGTGATTGATGGATATTAGAGCAGCTTGATACGCAATTGAAACAGAGAGACTCGCAACCCTAGCTCTGCGAAAATGTGGAGAGCGAAATGGCAAATGAATTGGGAAACAGAGAGGGCGCTCATTTACACAAGAGGGCAGCAAAACAGCGTTAACCTTTTCAGGACTGTAGTAACGTATAATTGCTCAAGTTAACTTCCTTGCACAATTTATATATAAAGATATATATATATATATATATATATATATATATATATATATATATATATATATATATACATACATACATATACATACATATATATATAGAGAGAGAGAAATGATCCTGTCCAACAGCCCCCGGTCCAAACAGCGTCCGAACATCGCCATTTGGGGCACTTCCCCGGTGGAATTTTTTGATTAAATTTTTTGAACATGTTCCTCATCAAGTCTAGTTTAACCATACCATATTTCAGATCAAAATTCGATCGGGGAGGCAGTCAAATCATTTTTTGAAATTGATTGAGCCAAAATATAAAAACAAAAACGCAGTCTAGTTCAAAAAATGAATTGAATGCCTTCCTAGTCGAATTTTGAGCTTAAATATGGTATGGATAAACTAGACTTGATGAAGAACATGCTCAAAAATTTTCATCAAAAAATTCTACCGGAAAATGCCCTAAATGGCGATGTTCGGACGGTGTTCGGACCGGGGTCTACTGGTCAGGATCGTTTCTCTCTCTCTCTCTCTCTGTGTCTATATATATAGGGATTAGTTCAAATAAAAAGTGATCCCTAGATGAAAAATAAAAACTAATCTAGGCCTTTAAATTGATAAAGTCGAAGGATCAAATCAAATTTAAAAGCAAAAATGCGGTGTCAATATGGTAAAGATGTACAAGTTTGATTGGACACGTTACACTAAAAGTGTCACGCCCCGGACCTATCCGGACACGTCAACAACCCGGCGTACAGTACGATTAGTCAACCGCAGTCCAACTCATCCATACTATACAAGGCATCTTGAATACCATTCACACATAGTACATCCATAAACAAACATAATGTAAAATATTCATTTAAAGCAGCGGAAATAGTTAATACAAGTGTTCAAGCCACACTCGGCATAATTAGGCATACAAGCCCCAAAAATAATTATTCTGAAAATAATATCCATGAGCATTATTATAATTGTTTTGGAAACAGAAACGGAGGAAGCACGAACCACGTCTTCTCCCCTAGATCTTCCCGAAGCATAACGTAGAATGACTAAAAGCGAGGCTCTAGCAAAACGTAGAGCGACTAAGAGCGAGGCTCTAGCACGACGTAGGACGACTAAGAGCGAGGCTCTAGCACGGTATAATAATAAGATTGAGTGAGGCTCCAAGATGACTAATGAATGAAATTGAGAAATGACCCTTGACGGTAAAAGTAACTTACTGAAAGTTATGACATTCGTGACTAATAGTCACGGGGAAACAGGGGTGGACGTTTCAAAATGAATACGGCCCACGAGCCGACTGCTTGACTTTATACATGAAGTAAGTACATTTTCAAACAGGGTAACCGAGGGTTATGGCCTATAATATAATATAATATCACCCTAGATTGAGGGTCTTAGAAATTGAAACGTTGATTATATTTAGTATAGTTGTCATTATACTTGTCAAATGCTTCCAAGTCTTGACCTCCCCTTCATGGGGGAGGCCACCTCACAGTTTCAGGTAGAAGTTGAGCTTGCTACCAGTGCCCGTTGCTTCGGGAAGATCTAGGAGAGAAGACGTGGTTCGTACTTCCTCCGTTTCTGTTTCAAAAACAATTATAATAATGCTCATGGATATTATTTTCAGAATAATTATTTTTGGGGCTTGTATGCCTAATTATGCCAAGTGTGGCTAGAACACTTGTATTAACTATTTCTGCTGCTTTAAATGAATATTTTACATTATGTTTGTTTATGGATGTACTATGTGTGAATGGTATTCAAGATGCCTTGTATAGTATGGATGAGTTGGACTGCGGTTGACTATTCGTACTGTACGGTGGGTTGTTGACGTGTCCGGGTAGGTCCGGGGCGCGACACTTTTAGTGTAACGTGTCCAATCAAACTTGTACATCTTTACCATATTGACACCGCATTTTTGCTTTTAAATTTGATTTGATCCTTCAACTTTATCAATTTAAAGGTCTAGATTAGTTTTTATTTTTCACCTAGGGATCACTTTTTATTTGAACTAATCCCTATATATATAGACACAGAGAGAGAGAGAGAGAGAGAGAAATGATCCTGTCCAACAGACCCCGGTCCGAACACCGTCCGAACATCGCCATTTAGGGTATTTTTCGGTAGAATTTTTTTATGAAAGTTTTTGAGCATGTTCTTCATCAAGTCTAGTTTATCCATACCATATTTAAGCTCAAAATTCGACTAGGAAGGCATTCAAATCATTTTTTGAACTAGAATGCGTTTTTATTTTTATATTTTGGCTCAATCAACTTCAAAAAATGATTTGACTGCCTCCCGATCGAATTTTGATCTGAAATATGGTATGGTTAAACTAGACTTGATGAGGAACATGTTCAAAAAATTTTATCAAAAAATTCCACCGGGGAAGTGCCCCAAATGGCGATGTTCGGACGCTGTTCGGACCGGGGGCTGCTGGACAGGATCATTTCTCTCTCTCTCTCTCTCTCTCTATATATATATATATATATATATATATATATATATATATATATATATATATATATATATCTCCTTATATATAAATTGTGTAAGGAAGTTAACTTGGGCAATTATACGTTATTACAGTCCTGAAAAAGTTAACGCCGTTTGCTGCCCTCTTGTGTAAATGAGCGCCCTGTCTGTTTCCCAATTCATTTGTCATTTCGCTCTCCACATTTTCGCAGAGCTAGGGTTGCGAGTCTCTCTGTTTCAATTGCGTATCAAGCTGCTCGAATATCCATCAATCACTTCTCACCTTGATAACGAAAGCTAAGCCTTTCACCTTGATAACATAAGCTAAGATTTCTTCTTCTATTTAAATTTGTTTTCTCTGATTTCTATTTTGTTTCCTTTCCACTGCAAGAACGAAACAACATATAGGGTGGTTTTCATGGAGATGAAGTAATCTTCCGCTCATAATCTACTGATATAGTGATATTAGGACCCGGTCGTCACCCTCGTCCTCTGTCTGCTCCACTATGAAACTACCGTATCATCTTCTTTATTACTAAACCTGAAAAGGCTCCTAGGCAAAATGAGAGATATGAGAGATATATATTTTTTTTTACAGGACATCATTTAATCTCTTGAAGATGAAAAGAGGAGATGAGCATAGAAGGCCATGAAACCCGAGAAGATATTATTATTTGAGCTAAACACTCAATGTAAAACCCATATGTTATCCTTGGTGGTCTTTTGCTTTTTCTGGTTGATTGTTGAACTTTTGAGGACTTGGAACTGTTAAACATTTGACTTTACTCGAGGACGAGTAAAGAAGCTAAGTGTGGGGGAGTTGATATTCATGTAATTTCCGAATGTATGTTTGTATTTTTAACTAGTTTTTATTAGTTCTAGTTGAGGAAATTATACACTTTTGGTGTAATACTTTATTTTCATATTTATTTGTAATTTGTTTAGATTAGGACTTTTCTGAGCTAAACATGTCAAAGATCATCCAAGGGATCAAGATTGGACCTTAAAAGATCAAGGAAAGTGCAAGGAGGCAAGAAAGATTTTGATTTTGGAAAGAATACTCATGTACCCGGTCGGGTATTGCCTATACCCGATCGGGTATTTGCTTGATTCGATTGTCCAAATCAAATCCGGGAACAAATGATCGTGGGAGCAAGATTTCGTTAAGATTTGTCACATACCCGATCGGGTATGCCGACATACCCGGTCGGGTATGCCCAGCAAAGTGACTTTCTGGGAAATTTCCTAAGATACCCGGTCGGGTATCCTATATACCCGGTCGGGTATCAGCCCCTGCAGCTCCCAAAAGCCTATAAATACACCCATTTCCTTCAAAATAAAAGAACTAATTCCTATATACTTCTAAGCTCAGTCTATAATAGTTCTTTCTTTATATTTTCATCATGTTTAGTCTCCAAATGAGGAGCTAAACTCTTCCATCTTGGTTTTGCTACTTTGAAGCTTAATGAATTTGTAAGTTGTGAGTTATTCTCTTTAATTTTCTTCCTTGAATATTAATTCTTCCTTTAAATACTATTTCTATATCAATGTTGGGGAGTGTTACTAAGATGACAATTAGTTAACATCTTGACATTAGTTATAGTAATAGTTATTTCTCCCTCTATGTTAATATTGGGGAGTGTTACTAAGATGACAATTAGTTAACATCTTGATATTAACTATAGTAGGATTCATACTCTTTAATATCCTTCCTTGAGTATTAATTAATTCTTATTCATATTTCATATTAATATTTTGAACATTATTTAAAGGATCAACTAGTTTTGTTTCATATATTAATTATTACTAGAATCAATCGATTAATACGCTTGTTATTAATTCGGTTCCTTCAACGGTAGTAAACTTGGATTGTTAATGCATGCGTCTCATGATTAATAATCTAAGGGGAATTAATTATATTGATTGAACCAATAAACCGCTTGTGTTGAGGTTATCATTCTCAATCGTTTTCATCTTAAGTGTATTGCTACTATCGGGCCAATATACGACGCTTGTTCTATATTAACTCGGTAGAAGTTTTATTAATGAACGCGTCTCGTTATTAATAACTACCCTCGATGAACTGGATATACTCCTCGATTGAGTATTCGAGAGGAAGATAGTTAAAGATATAACCGGGATCGACGAACATTTCATTAAGTGGATAAAAGCAAAACCAAGTCCTCATCTCATTAAATTAAACTCATATAGGTTGTTTATCTTAGTGTTAATTAAATTCAATCAAATCAAACTTAAAACCCCCCTTGTTACTATTGATATAAGAGAAAAGTATTCCTTTCCCTGTGGATACGAACCTTACTTCACTATACTACGTATTAGTGTTGTATTGATTAATTATTTTGAGTGCACCTCACGACAAGTGCACGTCAGAACGCGATCCTGGAACTGTACTATGGCTATAGATGCTTCAATTCATAAAAGTGATACTTGAGATGTGGTAAGTTGAATCAAGATCTCATTAAGAATCAAATGAATATCTGAAAATATTATTTAGCCATTTGGATATATTACATTTTTATACATTATGTTATTTGATTTGCAGATACGATGAAGCAAATGAAAAGGAAAAAAGCAGGTAAGGAAAAAGATTCGCAAAAAATGCATATCATATCGTTCAACTTAATTGGCAATTACCTTTTGTTACACAATATTTAAACACGGAGAGAGACGCCTTCTGTTGATGGAATCTTGATTGTTTATTCCTCCATTTTATTCCTCTTCCATTGTCTATATATAGAATTCTAAACTATATATGTATGCTCCAGATATTGATTATTAGAGAGAAACTTGCAGAACTGTACGAGTCTGAACAACAGTGGTCTTGAGCAGTCCAGATGCTTAGTGACATTGACCTGAATTCTGCAATGAGATTTGCACCAACATTCCGTTTCCCCCTTCTGTGACTTTTATTAGAACTATTGTTTTTCAGTGATATAGTACTTATTCATTTATTGATATGTTTGCTTGTATTATATTCTTGCCTAACTCTTTTTCAATCTTTATAAACATGTCCAATTAGCTTTGTTGATGAAACATTGAAACTATTCCTGTCCGTGGCATCCTTTGATAATAGCTGATTAAGAAACATCATTTGCTTAAATTTATGTAGCTTACCTTAGCCTATCACCTGTTATCCTAGCTTGATTGATCATCTTGTACATTCCCATTGATATCAAGATACTTTTTTTCACTTCATGAAACAATAGCAAATCAAATAGCCATATGAAGTTATCCCATTTTTATTTATAATAAACTTATCATACATTTTATTGATTTTAAAGTTACTTATGATAACATTTTCATGTTTGGCAGGATGATGATGCTGTTTAATCTTAACTTTGCATGTTTAATCTCAAACTGGTGGTACTATTTTTATGTATAGGTCACAAAATAGATGGAGAAGAACGGAGGAACTTAAGTGATTAACAGAAAGCACCTTACGCACAGGTGGCAGCAACAAGTAGGGAAAAGTTTGCTCAAGAAATGTGGTCTTGTCAGAAGAAGGAACAAGAAACTACCTCTCATGAGAAGAAAGAAGAGGAGGTGATGGAAATTGGGAAGCAGAAGGCAATGGAATTGCTGAAAAGGGAGAAAGTTGAAAATCATATGATGGTTAATATTCATCCTTTGCTTTTATAATTTACTATGTATTTTCTTATTCAACGTTTTTATTATTTGCTGCATTTCCTTATTAAGTAAGTTTTAGTTTTACTATTTACTTTTTATTTTTCTACACTTTAATCTCCTGTGAACAACCATGTATTGTTTTTTGGTTTAATTGACCCTTTTGTGTTAAGCTTGTCCTTATTTTAATAATGATGATCATAATGTTGGTTAATTTGCAGAAAATGAAAGAAGAGCAAAAGAAACGGAAGGAAGAAAAAACGACATGTCCAAACAAGCCAGAGAAGGAATTGGAAGAATCCCTTTATGTCCACAAAGTCTCTAAGGTAGTTATTTTGGTACTATTAACCGTTACTACAACCCAAGTATTTCATGTTATTTGCTGATATCCCGCTGGAAATGAGTGACATATGCTTTTTTCATTTCATTTCCCTTTTCTGATCCTCCAAATCCGTGCTTCTGATTAATTTGATTTTTGTTTCATTGTCATAATTGGCCTAAGAATTTCGATTTTCTCAGCCGCCATTGGCACTACTTTCCCACATGAGTTGATGGGTTATGTAGGCACGGTCTTGGGCATTCAGTAGGTATTACTCGAGTTTATGCTGAGCAGAACATCATCTCAATCAATAACGACGTAAGTTATACCTACACTTCTCTTTCTTTTTTTGTTCAGCTATATAAAATATCATCTTATTAATGTGTGGCTCCACCTCATTTATAATTTTCTAATGAAGAATTTATATCATGTTTCCTTCATAAAAAAGGTAGGCTCTCAAATGAATATGGTTTTGATTCCCAAAAAACTATGTCATGTCTTTGTGCATCAAGAATCTTTCAAAATCCGTATAATGAAAAATAACTAATTATATACTCCCTCAGTCCTTAAAAGGATTGCCAAGTTTGACCGGCACGTAGAATAATAAAGTAAAAACTGTGTAGTAGACATTTGTGCAGAAGAGAGAGGAATAACATAAACCACAAATTGATTGACTAATAGGGAAAGTGGCAAAGTTTTTGGGACAAACAAAAAAGGAAAGTTGGCAAAGTTATAAGGGACGGAGGGAGTATAGTATTTCTTCAGTTATTCATAATTCATACCTTATTCAATGTTGTTATTTTTCAGTTTAATTTCTGAGAGATGTCCTGAATGTGGGTAACTTTTGGCTAAAAGCAGCTGCTAGAATTTGGATGAATGAAATTTTTAGTTGTAGAGACCAAACCGGCTGTTGTAAGTGTTGTCCTTACTTTTTTCCTACGCTTGTTGACGTACTTCATGAATACTAAAGTAGGGTACTGCATAAAAGACTATGAAAATTTTTATTCATAAATCTTGAGGAACTAGATCAAAATGTATATGTTCTGCTTGAGCCTTATTCAGTCATCCAGTATTCTTGCACTATTGCACTTCTATTTGTTATATTATATTTTTACATTCTGAAAATGTGTTTCATAATATGGAACAGTTTTCAAGATAGAAATTAGTTCAAATAGGACTAAAACTATGGTAAAAACCTAAAATAGGACTTGCTATGTTTTTATTCCAAAATAGGACCATATGAGTCCTATTGGAAACATACCAATTTTTGCATTCCATTCTTACCCTTCCATTAAATATGAATTAAAAATAGTCAAAAGCCATAATTAAATGTTTAATTCATAATAAATTCGAAAAAAAATCAAAAATTCGTAGAAATATAATTAAAAAATTTATAAATTTTTTATAAAATAAAAAATTCAAAAACTTTTTTTTTAAAATAATTTTATTTTAAACAAAATTAATAAAAAATAGTAAAACTCCGTAAAAAAATTTTAAAAATATATGGATGCCTTTCCCACCGCCTGTACTACCTCCCAGCACCACCACCTCCGGCCGATGAAAAAATGCCATTTTCCCAGAAAAATGTCATTTTTTCTGAAAATGCCAAAAAGTGGCATATTTCTCTTTTCGAATGCCAACATTTTCATTTTTTCTGCCATAAATATGGCATTCGTAATGAACTTGGCATTTTTTTCCCCTGGTGACTGGAGGTGGTGGTGCTGAGGCGGCAGAGGAGGCGGCGATTTTTTTTTTGAGTTTTTACTTTTTTTTTATTTTTTTTTAATTTTTTTAATTTTTTGAAAAAAAAAATTAATTAAATCTTTAATATCGAAATGTTTTTCTTACTTTTTTAGTATTTTTTACGAAATTTTATTATTTTTTATTATTTTATTAGGAATTAAAACATTTTAATAGCTATAAGGGTATATTGTCCAAGGTACACATAATTAGTCCTATGCAAACATAGTTTATTTTTTGGTCCTATTTGTGAAAAAGTGAATGACTTTTAGTCCTATTTTGATAATTAACTCTTTTCAAGAGAGTGCATGTTTCCCATATTTGGCATTACTAAATATTCTTCATGGTTTTAATCCTATTAATTTGATGCATCTTTTTCTTAATTTCTTTATACTTTCTGAACACGTTTCTCTAATTTTTGCTTTCGGTCACAGTGATACTGCTCCTGCCCTTGGTGGTGTAGTTTACCCTTCCAGGTTCCTTGGTTTTCTTTTAACTATTTGTTTGAGTTTCTTTGGTCCTTGGTGGTGACTACTTTTGGGGTTTGTTTTTTTATATTTTGCAGTAGCCAGTATTTGTTTTTAAAGTAGTTGGTTACTTTGAATCCATATTCATATTATTAAAAAAAATAATAAACTAGCTTTATTTTTGAAATAGATAATATGGTCCTGCACTTGACTCTCCATGAAATTCTTTTTACTTCTCAAAATATTATGTCTTCCATCACTCTAAGCAACACACTTATTTTTTATGAACAAAGAAAGGAGAGAAGCAACAAAATGCTCCTATGCTTGATGCAGGTAGTCTTTTTTCTATATGAAAACCATGTGATAGATCATGAAGGATTCCCACTTTTGAAAATGAAAAGAAAAGAAATAAAATGATGATAATATGCACAAGAACCAGCAGTTATAGGATATACAATTTTTGAGTTAATATGCAGTTTTAACAAAATGATGCTAATTTTACTTTAGCTCAATAAAGTCCATTCGTTTTACTAAAACTTAACACAATTCTTTTGCGACGATTCTTCAGCTACAGTGTTATTGCTTTGAAAATGTCTCCCTCGTAGACTATAAAAACATTTGTCTTTTTATTGCTTCAGTTAATTGTTAAACCGATATTGAGTCCTTCGAGATGAGGTTAAATTTTTCTAAATATATTTATATAGAAAAATACATAATTATGGTTTACAACTATAAGTTGTTTGGGAAAAACATTAAGAATTTGTGAAATTAAGAAATTTGAATGTTAAAATTAAAGAGAGTAGGATAATCATGTTGCTCTTGCTAGGGTGACTTTTTCTATATCATTTTGTACATGCAGCTATTTAATTCTGCTGGATAATATTGTCAACAAGCTGGCTATGTATCCTTTGAACTACAAAAAAGGGAAAAGAGAGCAGGAAGAATGGTTATATATAAATCAAAATACAATTTTTAGACATTTGAATAAATATTTTTTTCTTAAAAGAAAGTAGAAATTTAATCTCCTTTTAATTTACTGCCTCCATTGCTTATGATCTTTTAAGGAGGTGTTTGGGGATTTTGAACTTTATTTTTTTTATGTAGATTGTCAGACGTACTTGGTCTTTACAACTTAGGTTTTCTGTTAAGCATCATGCATGTTTTGTACCGCTAAGGGAGATAATGAGTAGACGTCAAATCTTCAAATAAAGTCTGGCCTATTGAAGATAGTTCATGGTCCGGTAAATTACTAAACAATTGTTGATCTATAAAATCTATATTTTTGTTTTTGCAGTATTTTGATCCGGAGCTAAAGAAAATCATATATGAATTTAAAATGACCGAGTCTGATTGTGGCCCTGCTCGTGTTCAGGATAAATGTTTGTGAATTCTGATTTTTGTCAACTCTCACCGTAAGATTGTTTCTTGTTTGGTCTTTTGTCATTCTATTCCTTGTCTATTTGTAGAATGTGCAAACTTTTTCCTATACTTTCTCCTCCACAATTAAATGCTAAAGCTCAAGTGTTTTGTAAAGTATTGTTATGGGTCCAAAAACCATCTCAACTGATTTTCAAACTTTGGTTTTTGGTCTTCAGCAGGGGCATACGCTATTTCTCTCTGTTGTTTCATCTTTGAACTAATTAGTTTTTTAATAATGTATTCAATTGTTATATGGGATATTTTATTTTCATTCAGCATGTGATATTTATTGTAGTTCATAGAATATTTTATACCCGTACCTTGCATTTTCTGTTGCCTTTAGGTTATGATCGTGTGTTGCCTCAACATTTAGAAACAAAATCGAGCTGGAGCACAAGCTTGGTTACTTTGTGTGCTGAAGTCTTTCCATACCATTCATTACTGGTACCCTCCTTCCGTTATGTTCGTGTTGCTTTTTGTATTTCCGGTTCTTTATTAATCTTATGCATATTCTTTCCCCTTCATAGAGTGCCTAAGGACTGCCCCTTCACAACATGTGTCGCTGATTGATTTTGCATTTCTTTCTCTTACAATTTTCTCCCCCCATTGGGCATAACCCACGCGCATCGCGCGGGTCAAAGCTAGTATATATATATATATATATATATATATATATATATATATATATATAGAGAGAGAGAGAGAGAGAGAGAGAGATGGGGAGGTTCAAATACGAAGGACTACTTATATGAAAAATGAGAAGTAATCTTAGCCGTTAAAATGAGAAAACGAGTGGATCAGATCAATTTTTAAGGGAAAAATTCGGTGCCAAAAGTGTAATTATTAAAAACTTTTTTGAAAACTAACGTGACAAATGTGCATCACTACGGAGGAAAAGTGCATTAGACTAACAATAAAGTGCTCGCTTTCGGGAAAAACATAACAAGTATAGAGATCGTTCCTCATATTTTTTTAGAAGGTGAATGTGCATCATTACATATTACATATGCACTTTTGCTATTATGTACGGAGTATTACACATTTTTGTTGATCGTGAGTTTTGATCTATACCATCTATTTTTAAGTAATCAAGAATTCAGATTAGTTCTCAGTTTTCATGGGAAGACCTCCTTGTCAAGAATCTAATACAGAATCATACCTGATCAACTGATCTCGTAAGCGAATTAGAAGAAGAATGGCTTCAGACCTTGTCAAATTGGGCGGATTTCAATGAGCGAAGAAGAGTTGTTGATGAGCGATGATGAAGAGAATATGGATGAGGTTGTGGAATGAACTGTGAGTCGATGATGGTCTGGGGAGTGAGAAGGTGATCGATCGAGAAAGGTGAAAGGTGTTATCCGAAAGCAGTAGATCTTTGGATCCCGCGGCTGAAGTGATTCTACATGTAGGATGATTATACCGAGTATATAACTATTTTGTTATTATTATATACTTCCCCGTTCTCCAATACATGTCTCTCTTTCTATTTTGGGTTGTTCTTTAATACTCCCTTTGTCCTCTAATTAAGTTCCCGGTTTGACTTCACACATATTAAGAAAATAAATTTGACTTTACTGTAGAGTGCACTGTTTTGCACTGTTCAAACACTGCTTTGACACTGTTTTGCACTGTTTGACACTATTTTGATGTAGATAATTTGCCAAATAAGGAAAGTAAGGAAGTGTGAACTTAATTTAGGGACTGCCCAAAAAGGAAAGTGGTAACTTATTTGTGGGACGGAGGGAGTATTTGTCTCTCTTTCCATTTTAGAAACTTTTTTTCAATAAATGTACCAATTTAACCTCATTTTCTTTCCTACTTTTTTATTCTCTCGACAAACTGGTCGGATGATAACCAGAGTCTTTTCCTGTTCTTGGAGCTCAATCACTAAGGCAAGGCTGCTTTCCGAGTCGGCAAATTATACGGTACATCCGGGTGTACATATACACCCGGTATTTTTGCAATTTCCTGCAACTTCAATCCTTTTGATTCTTCTTCTGCCGCCATCCTTCCTTTTATTTCTTTTCCAGCTGCCCTGTTCCTTTTCTTTCTTTTCCAACCATCATTCTATTTGATCTTTCCTGCTAGTTGGTTTACATTTTGTGTTTTATATTTTTTATTTTATTGTTTTGTTTCTTTTAGGTTAGTTAGTTTACTTTGTTTTCTTTTATCTTTTTATTCTTTTCATTTCTTTCTTTTCTTGTTTCCTTCTTTCTTTTTCTTTATACTCTGTATATTAATACCGAGCACATTAGAGAGCTTTAACTCAAATAAATAAAGTGTCTAAAAAGAATGGACATACACAAATTAGCTTTTGAATTTTTGAAAACTCATTTTATAAGTTATGCATGTCCATTTAGTACCTTCGTTATGCTCATTTTAAAATGTTATATCAATGCATGTTTCAAAAATCTCATATTACATTAGATTCACATATAATTTGATTATAGACACGAGACCACAAATCATGACACTCAATAGCACGATTCTAATACTCAATAACGTAGGTTTGATGCCCACTGAAAATGTCTTGATGCTCAACGAACAAAACTTACAATTTTTATATCAATGCTCATCTTGTAAGTTATATATGCTCATTTGTATAGGTCTGATGCTCATTAAAAATTCATTAATGCTCATTTAACATTACGATTTTATAAGGTTTGATTCTCATTAAAAATTCATTAATGATCTTATAAGGTTTGATGCTCGATGAAAACGTCGTTATGTCAAACTAACAAACTTTGCGATTTTCATATCAATTACTCCCTCCGTCCCGGAAAATTAGTCCCACTTTGACTTGGATCGGAGTTTAAGAAAGTGAGAATAAAGTGGAAATGTATGGTTGTGGTTGAGTAAGAAAAAGGTAAATGAATGTTAGCCACACAAAACTTTCCAAAAAGAGAAATGGGAACAATTTTTTGGGACAGCTCAAAAAGGAAAATGAGACTTATTTTATGGGACGGAAGGAGTAACATTTTGAAAGTTACGTATGCTCACTTTGTATTGATGTTATGCTCATTTTAAAATGTCATATCAATGCATATTTCAAAAGTATCATATTACACTAAATTCACATATTGAAATTCATAAGAGTTTATTATAAATATAATTTAATAAGTTTTTATAAAAGAAAAAATAAGAAAAAGAACAAAAATTAGAAAATATGAAGTTGAGACTGTGTTACTCATTGTTAGCCTCGTAATACTCAATAAAATAGGTTGGATGCTCACTAAACGTACAATATTGCTCATTTAGCGGAAGCCGTGAATTTTCGCTTAAATTACAAATATGCCACCGAATTTTTTTTGACCTGTATTAATGATTGGGCCGTCTTTTTTACTTGGGTCGGGTGTACGTACACCCGGATGCACTATATACGAACTCTTCCGAGTCTCCCCATTTCTGTATTTCAAAAAAATGGGGATCCCTTTGGTCGATTATATCCCTGTATACAAGCTGTATTCATACTTTTTTATTTAAACACAACCTACTACACATTTTATCCTTCTCCTTATTATTTTCCTCTTAAATCTTATGCCAAACCCTATAAGGCCATCTATTCGAGAAAGAAGGGAGTATAATATACTCTCTCTGGTCCTAAATAATGTTCAGTGTTTGACTTCATACAAATTAAGAAAATAAATTTGATTTTACTGTAGAGTACACTGTTGTGACACTGTTTGACACTGCTTGTCACTATTTTGCGCTGTTTTGATGTAGATAATTTGCAAAATAAAGAAGTAAAAGAAATGTAAAATTTGTTTTGGACCAATCCAAAAAACAAATTGTAAACTTTATTTAGGATCCAAAGTAGATAATATGGACCGAGGTTAGAACCCGATAATTCAGCCAATTTCCTGTCCACCGGCTCCTAAATGGTTGCAAAAAATATCCGGTCTCCGAGCTGAAAAGTGAACCAAAATGCACTTTTCATGCTTTTCCCGAACTTGTTTATTTTCCACCGCCACTCCGTTTTCAAGAATCTGTCTCTCGTCCATCTGAAATATCTTACCTGTTTCTCCGACCATATTTTATCGCGATGAAGATTCGGTTGAGTAATAAGATTTACAAAGTTTGACAAAGCCGGGGGAGTCTTTAGCTTTGCAATCCACATCTTTCATGGATGAAGCAGTGAGAATAGGTAACTACGACGCTGGAAGCGCCGCCGGTGGATATGGAGATAGGGTGATGGAGTGGGAGGACGGTCTTCCACACGGAGACGATCTCACTCCATTGTCTCAATCGCTAATCCCGCCGGGGCTGGCCTTCGCGTTTCGGATTTCACCGGAGCCACTCCGGACCATGCTCGATGTGAATCGCGCCTCGAACATGACGTTTGCATCTCTGCAGGGGGGGAAGCATCAGACGATTTCGTCCCTGAATCTTAATAATTTTAAGCCGTTTGACGAAGATCTGAACAAGGAGAGGATTATTACGGACGACGATACGGATCTGACACGAGAAGGATCTGATTCAAGGAAGAATCGGCGGATTGAGACCGGAGGAGGTGGGGTAGAGGAGGCCGACGACTCGGCTATGCGGGATGGAAACTGCGGAGATGGTTCGTCCGCCAAAACTGCTCAGAAGCGGCAGAGGCTCGTTTGGACGCCGCAATTGCACAAGCGATTTCTGGACGTGGTGGGACATCTCGGCATCAGCAAGGCAGTGCCCAAGACGATTATGGAGCTCATGAACGTAGAGGGACTCACTAGGGAGAACGTCGCCAGTCATTTACAGAAGTATAGGCTCTACCTAAAGAGGATGCAAGGGTTTCCAAACGAGGGGCCTTCTTCAGCCTCGGATAGGTTGTTTGCTTTGACGTCTTTGCCACAGAATTTGCCAGAATCTGGTCGCAGCGGCCATGGACATGGACACCATCATAATAGCAATGAGTCCAATGATCACATATCGGTGCCGATTCCTTTGCCTTGCCCGCACCAAATACTTCCCATGCCATTGTTTGGTATCACTCCTGATGGAATCAATGGGAAGATGGGAAACCAAAATGGTGGACCTCCTAGTCATCTTCATCATCAGTATTATATGGGCCAACAAAGGGACTGGCCAGGAAACCAATTTGGTGCATATCATCATGTTCCTCCAACTGAAAAGTAACTACTTGCTCAAGCTGTCAGCACTAAAATCAATGAGGTCAGACTGTGCATGTAAATGACCCTTTTTACACGAAGTACTCTAATTCATGTGTTTGATACTACTCCGTATTTCGTTGTAAGGAGTTTACATGATTATTGTACTCAGCCTCCCTAAAAGTTTGGCCAAAGTTGACTTTAACCTGGATTAATAAAGTAAAAACCGTGTAGTTGAAATTTGTGCAGAGCAGAGAGAATTAATTTTACCCATATATTCCTTACTTAAATGGAAATGACAAATCTTTTTGGGACATTCAAAAAAAGAAATTTGGCCAATCTTTTCGGGATGGAAGGAGTAGAATTTTGCTGGGAAATTTTAGTTGTGAGAATTATATGTAGATTAACAATTGATGTATTACTGCTATTAGTAGAAGAGCTGTTGTTCCTGTTGTGAGGTTGAAAATGAAGATGTATGGTTGAGATTCGAAATAAAATAATTGAAAAAATAAAACCTGTTTTCTTTTTTCTTTTTCAAGGAAAAAGGAAGATTTTTCGGGACTCACCAAAAAAGGAAAATAGGAATAAGGTAAGATGGTGGAGTTTTTTGTTATATCATTCGCCTTTCTTAAAGGAGTTGAAGCCAGTATGGTGTGTATTATTGCAGAACAACTTAATAGTTTACTGTATCTTCATGTAATACTATGTGTATACATTAATACATATACACTCTACAGGAAGGACACTCCATGCTCTGATAGTTTCTTGGATTGTCAGATGATAAGAAGACCCTCCAAGCTGTGATTGTTATCCCCATTCTTAGCTTATAAGCAAAAATGGCAAAATGTGAATTTGGGCTGCATCCTGGACAGAGTTATCTTTTTTAATCATGTTTACAGTTATTCTGTCCAGTCCATATACGACCATTTTTTAAATAAATACTCCCTATTTTATTAGAGTACTTATTAGTTGTACTGGACAGAGTTATCTTTTTTAATCATTTTTATAGTTATTCTGTTCAGTCCATATACTACCATTTTTTGAATAAATACTCCCTATTTTATTAGAGTACTTATTAGTTGTACTACCTGTTCCTTTTTAGGAAGAATTTTATTATATGTTCTATTTTCGGTTATTTTTATTCTTCTTTTTCCGTCTTTCTCTTCTCTTTCATACGTACTTCTCCACATGAATATTTTTCTTTAATCCCCGTGAAAATGCTAGAGTAACAACAATCATAACATGGAGTAATTATCTCTTTCAGACATTATATCTACATTGTTATTCTATAAATATATTAGGGATACACCACTACACTAGCTTGAATGTTATCTTGAATTTATTTCAATCTGAGATCATATATTACCATACTAGAATTGTACAAACTAAATTAGACCAAAACAGATTAGATGATAATAATATAATACACAAGTACAAGATTGGACTATAAAATTTGTCCAAATGGACAATTCCCAAGAGGAAAGTCAAGATTTACACCATATTTGGTATAGATGTATATATAAATGTTTTTTGTTGTCTTGTGAATTTTGCGCATAAATTTCTAATTGGCATATAATGGTTAATATAGATAAATATTGTCTTATGATTTATGTATCTTGATTCACAAAAACTGATGCCTAACAACTTATCTGATCATATTTGATTCAAACAGATGTAAAGAACTCTAGACCCTGTGTACCTTTTCTGTTAGATATGAAGCAGAGAAGCTTCTAATGAATCATTGTCTTTTATTAGTGTGGCCTCAAACCTCTTGTTTAAACCATAAATGGCATGTTTTGTTGTTGGTAACTGTTAAAACCTTCTCTCGGTCACAACATGAAATCCAATTGTATATCTAATCATATATCTGTCAATGGGTCTTTGCCAGTTGGGTATCTGAAGCTCCTCCAGTCACTATCTTTATTTGTCCGATTTTCTTTAGTCTTTGCTATTAGTCATTTATTTATTGTTAATAATGTACTGGTATCATTTCTGTCTCTTACCTTTGAAATGATTTGATACCATTGATCCCACTTAGGGGGACACCTTCAGAAATTGAACAACAGTTTGCTTCTTAGGCCAGAGTTTTCTTTCTTAATTTCATTTTTTCACCGAGAAACATGGCAAAGCTCATTCATGGAATTTTACTTGGCATATTTGGATCTATGCTTTACACTCTAATTAGTGTAAAGTGTAGTGCAGACGTCAATGAGATATGCTTGTATGGGAAGCATTTTTGCAGTGATTTACCTAAAGAAGACTAAAACATGTCAAAATTGCAAAAATAGGACCATTAATTTTCCGTTTAACTCGATAGGACTAAAAATAGGATGGAATCACAAAATTGCCTCTGGTTTACTCGCAGCCTCACATTCTTCACAGCTATGATTAATTTGTAAAAAATGATGGGTGCGAAGAATGTAACCGACGATGATAGCTCTGCTACATGCTCAGGTAAGCTCCTTCTCCTCCACCTCCCATGTTTTCTTCTTCCATGTTTTTTTTTGTTTTTCTTCTTCTTTTGGATGTCTAAATTATTTTTCTCATCATTTGAATTTGAGAATGTCATCATAGTTGTTTTATTAAACACTAATTTGAAAGTAATGTCACCGTTATGTTATCTTTTTATGTGAAAATGTCATCTTTTTACAGTAGAAAATGTGATCTTTTATACGAAAATGTCATTTTATGTCAAACTGAGATTACCATCTTTTATAAGCATACTGCCATAAATGTGACATTTTTTCAAATAACCAATAAGTTTGACATTCTCAAATTCAAGAAGTGGCATTTTCTGGGAATTTGCATTGACATTTTCATAATAAACATGTCATTTTTAATAAAGTGAAAGAAGAAGAAGTAGAACTGGGAAAAGAAATAGCAGGAGTAATACCTGAAACTCTGAAATTGAAGTTGGCGTCATCACCATCATTTTAGTTTGGAAGATAAATCTTCTCAAAGGAAGAGGAAGAGGGAAGATGGAGGGATGCAGATGTGTTTCCAATCCACTCAGAAAATGGGAAAAGAGATAGGTCGGTGAAATTTCCTATAAAGAAAACTGAGATGGAGGTAGCACCGTAGCGGATGCGACGAAGGCAGAGGCGGTGCGGTTGAAGTATCGTGCAGTGGAGTAGGCAACGTGACAGATCTACATGGAGAAGATGAGATGCGGTTACTCTTTGCTTTGGGGTCTGGAGAAGGATTCGCTCGATCTAAGAGGGAGAGGGGAGAGAGAATAGGTAAATGGGTGCAAGGGCAAATTTGGAATGGTAATATTCATATGTTTAATAATAGGAGTAACTTGGTCCTATTAATGGAAGAAAACATGTCAAGTCCTATTTTTGCATTTCTCACATCTTTTAGTCCTATATAGGGCAATTACTTTAACAACATTGGCTCCTTATTCGATTTGGAGTCGGTTAACATGAATCGATCCATGATATTAGAGTAAAAAAGAAGAATAACAAGAAATGTAAAGTGATAAGATAATAATATACTATACTCCTGTTGGGATATTGACCTAGAGGCTCAATACCCAGATCGGGAAGGCCCAAGATATCCGGCCCAAGTAACAGGCCCATCACTCCATGATGAAAAGATCCAGTAAGGAGGCATACCGAACGAGGTTCGGCCCAAATAAAGGTTGGCCCAGTAAGAAGACATACCGAACGAGGTTCGGGCTATATATCATACTTGGGCCAATTTGACAGCATCTTCCGTACAGCCCAACATCCCGTTCGAGCAACGGCCAACAAGCAAGTGGCCAGGTGCAGTTAATGTCAGACTATGACATCAGCAAGTGGAAGCATGGATGACCAAGTCGGTGGAACAACGGTCAATCAGCAAGAGGCAGCCCATGCTCTCCATTAGTATAAATAGAAGGTTTCAAGTCATTGTAAGGGTTAGCATTTCAATACTCAAGCTCTAGAATAGCATCATTTGCTCTTATTTCTTGTATTAAAGCATAGTTTCCGACTTACCGATCGGGAAATTCCTTGTAATCAGATTGGTTAATTAATACAAGTGGGCTTTCGAGTTTTAGTTAGTTCAGATCTTATATTTTCTTATACGCTTTGATTCTGGGTCATTACTGATATATCCAAAGTTCGTGTTGGGCTTTCGGATCTACGGGATTTACCCCCAACTCCGTATATGATAAAAATAACAATAACATAAGAAAGATAAAATGAAAAGTTTGATATGGCAACTTTCATTTACCTTTTTTCTATTCAACCACAACTATATATTTTCATTTTATTTTCACTTTATTAAACTCCGATCAAGGTCAAATCGGGAAAATTTTTATGAGAACATGGGTAAAAAGATAAAATAACACAAGAAAGATAAAAGATAAAAGCAAACCATTTTCTCATGATATTACTAAATTAAATTTAAAAAACAAAAATATGATTTATTTTAAAATTTTCTAAAAAATGTGACATATTCAAAGAAAAGTTTCACTTCTATTCCTGGCAGTTGTGGATAAAGAAGCTTTCGGAATTCATATTTGACCATTTTTCACTTTTTTGTTACATAACTATTACTACCTCCGTCTCGCTATGATTGTCCCATTTTACTTTATCGGTCCGTCCCACTAAGATTGTCTCATATCAAATTTGGTAAAATTTGTGTGACTCTAAATCATTCTTACTTTATCAATTCAATATCAACCACATAAATCACTTTTTATTAGTTTGCGTGCCACTCCTTCTTGTCCCATTGTTAGCGGGACGGAGGGAGTACAACAGTTATGTTTTCTTACCTTCGAATGTTTTCACTTTCTTACGGGAATTTAGTTCATTAAAACCAGTTTCAAGTGAATTGTTAATAGTGATGATTGAGTAAAGATGTTTGTATTTGGATTGAATTTTTTTAGTTTGATTTGATCTGATTTTGATAAACATATGATCATTGTGTTATGTACAACTATTTACAACTATCACTAATCTGAAATTTAAATAAGTCCAACTAAAACATTCTAATTAGGATCGAATGAAACCTAAACTAGAGCACAAGATAATGAGCTCGTTTGGTGACTCTATTTTTGGCTTATCAATTTATCGACCAACCTTTTAATCAAACATGTAACTTTTGATTTCTCGCAATGAATTGTGTGATAATGAGAAAAAGTAAGGTTGAAGTTACTTTTCTGGCTGTATTGGCTGAAGTTACTATAGATGACCATTTTAGCGATTTTTCATATATTCTTTTCTTTATTTTATTGATAAAATATATTTTGAATATTTTTTTTTATAAATCAATAGAATCTGTTGAGGTACATTATCCCGGTCTATTACTGTACAGGAGCCCAATGCATTACCCCAATACGGAGCCCAATCGACGAGGGCCATTTCAGCCTATCAGGTCCAGTTCGACCCACTCGGCCCATTAGGGTAGGTTTGCACCCCCTCCCCATTCCCCTATAAATATGGGGGTTTCCCTCCTTATGAAGGATCTTTTTTGGTTGGTCTCTTCTTCCCCACTTCCTCCCCCTTCTCTCTAGAATAGTAGTTGACAACTTTCATTAATGGAAGCTTCATACTTGTACTATGTAAATGGTGAGGAGAGCCTAATGACTTAATGAGAATGAGAGTGGCTTGGACATTATCCTAAACAGTCATGTGATTTTCCTCCTTTCCGGGTTTAATTTCCACGTAAAAATCATTGTTTATATTTTATTATCATCAACATGCTATGAAACCCTCCCGGAAGAGGTGTTGGACTTCCGGACTGCGACAAATAAACTCAACACTCGCATCGTCTGTGGGAACAGTTCAAAAAGATACATGTGTTCTTGATGTTCTACGAAAAAATCATACGAAATGGACTGATTCTCAGTGAATAAGTAAGAAAAAGAAAAATCATGGTCCGATGTCTCCGTACGTTCGTCAGCGGAAGAGCAAAACATTGAAATCTTATCAGGCAGCCCCTTGAGGAATCTTTTCCTCTAGCCAACCGAGCTGGTAAACGGTCTTGCATAGGAAGAGCCGGAGGGCGAGCAGAGAAACTCCTAACCAGGCATGCTTAACTCCAACGCAAATGGGTGGTGAGGCCCAGACGACAAAGCTGCCAACCTGCCAAGGAAAATGGCAGAGATTGGCAGGTGAGATTCAGTGGGTGGGCCCGTATGTTGACTAATCTATTTAATACTCCGTTTCTAAGGAGTCCACCGGATGGTCGATCCGTCCATCCCGAGCTGGAGTCTCCTCCTGGAAGGTCGCACCTCATATGACGAGGGTAATCTATTATCTATGCTTGTGTTGATCAAACCGAACTGCCGTAGAAGATGTGCACCGAGGGCCTGCTAGGGGATCTACGTCGGGTTGACCTGGTACGAGTAAACCAGCATGCATCCTCCGCCGGTACCAGCATTCCAACTCGAACACAGCCGCCCGACAGACTTGGGAGCCGTCGCTCAAGCCAGGGAGTTCTCCTAAAAGATCGAGCAGGGAGGATCCAAGATCTGTGCACCGAACAGGACGAAGGTCCAGTACGCCGGGCTGCGTAGCTAAACCCCCTCAAAACTCCTCAGATCAGTTCGTCCAGTTCACAGATCAATAACTCGGTTTCAAACAAAAGGGCTTTACGCGACCGGCAGATCTGCTTCTGCTCAATCTTTTTCAGTCAAAGACCACGACAATGGGAAATAGGGCGGAGAGGTTTTCAAAACACGTGCCCCTGCTACCTGACCCGACAAAAGAGCTGGTCGGTGTCAAAAGAAGAACGCTGAGAAGTTTGTGTCCCCGGATCAATCTCGAAGCCCGAGGCCCGTGCTTAGTTAACTGGCGTTGAGGACGAGCGTCCTCTATTTTATTATTGTAGGGGAATCACAATAACCAATGATGATCTGTGATCATTGTCATGAGGGATACCCAGCGCCGTTTGGCCAAAGAGTGTAGGATGTGAGCTTGGTGCCACGGAAAAGAATGGAGAGAATTCCCAATATGGGAGTTAAACATAGAAAATATGCAAAAATAGGAGTCCTATGAGTTACTTATGTTTCACACGGAAGTTTTAATAGAAACTGACCAAATTACCCTTAATGATGAAATCATGATTTCTTTATTTATTAACTGACACGGACATATAAAACAAATTACACAAGTGTACAGCTTGTTCTTAACATATCACCGCCGCACCAGATGTGGTGCTGGGTTGCTATCACATCTTGTTCAGCCACCGCCGCCGCCGGCGGCCGGCGTCGCGTAAACTGCTGCCGCTGTCAAGGAAGTCTTCTTCTTCTGCTGCAGGCCTACTGCCCTCTATCTTCCATTGCCACCCAGTGGCGGATCTACCATGTTAGTTTTAGGTGTTCAAATTTATTTTTCAAATTTTAGGCGTTCAAATTTATTTATAAAAAAAAATTCTAGAAAATTTATATATGTATCTTTATACAAAAAAAAAAATCTTTGGGTGTTCACATGAACACTTTTGAACACATATAGGTCCGCCCCTGTTGCCACCATATTATCCTCTTGGATTGCCGCCATATGCTCCGCCACCACCGCCAATTCCACTAGTGTGCTTGCTTCCATGTCTGTCCAGTTAGTTGCAGATCTCCTACCATATACACTATTATCATCTTCATAAAAATAATGAAACATTATTTATTGTCATTTTAAAATCATAATACCATTTTGTAAAAAAATACATAACATTAACATTTGTAAAACATGGCATTATTTGCCTAACATATCTATGTAATTGCCATCTTTACAAAATTAATGTTCACTTCATAAATGTAAAATGACATTATTTGTCAAACATATTGAAAAACACTTCATAAATGAAAAATGGCATTATTTGTCAAACATATTGAAAAACATGGTATTTTTAAAATAATTTTGCCATTTTCGAAAAATAAACATAATTTTATATTTTTCAGATCCAAATTCATTAAATTTACAATTTTAGAGTAAAAAAATTAAAATTAATTAATAAATATCAGATTCAGTATTTTTTAATCACTGTGAGATTGTATTTTAATAATAAAAGGCAAGATAAAAGTTAAAAGAAAAAAGCTAAAAACGTTGAAACACAAAGTAGAGAAGAAATCAATAAAAATAGAATAAAAACAGATTTGAAAGTATAGAAGAAACTTGAAGGAAAAATCAAATCTCTAAAAATGATACGCTGTAGTAGTCAAGTTTCTACTAGGGAGCAGAAATGAGACATGTATAACAATTCCCTTCAATTTTTAGATCTCACTTTGTATAAATCCAAGAGAAAACATGCATTTTCATCGATTTGTATCTATCTAGGTTGGGTTCAAATAGAACCGAACCACATATATAGTCTTTACTCAAATTCCAAAAAACGAATTTTTATTGCTTCGTTAATTGAGGAAGAAGGGAGAAAAGAAGGAATAAAAGAAAGGAGAAGAAGTAGAAGAAGAAGAAGATGAATAAGAAGAAGAGAACTTACGTGCTGCCGGTCGCCGCTACCAGTGACGGGAGATGAGATGGAGAAATTAGGGATCTGATATATAGGATGGAGAAATGGGAGAAGGATCTGCAAATCCATGGGAGAGGAAAGAGAAGAATTGAAAAACCCAGAGTCTACGAGAAGTGTGACCGAAGGAAATTAAAATTAATTAGGTCGGTTGTGAGCCGGGTAAAATTGAAAAAAAAAAACGGATCAACTCAAATGAATAAATCAAACGGACTCCCCCTTAGAGCATATACGGGCGCGCGGCATGCTCCAGCACCGGACAACCACACTCAATCCCAGGTTTGACCAGCTGCTGAGCGAAGGAACAAAACGAAGGGAAATTCACAGAGCGGCAGCTTAACAGGACGAACGGGGAACCCCCGCCCGGAAGGCATTCTCCCAATCAGAACGGAAAACCACTGGGTCCAACCCCGGGATCGGCCCCTTACCGCTCATGGTACAGCTCCAGCAGTAGTCCTGCACTAATTAAACGCCGCTCGGCCTAGCGGCCACTGGTCTGGGTTTGGGTAATAAGAGAGGGCCATCCCAGAATGTGTGTGCCGTTTCAGAGCATCTAAATGCACGTACGCCGGCGTGCTCACACGGCTCGGTTCCGTTACATCGTCACCACTCGGCTCTACACCGATCACCACTCAATCGTGATGCGGGCCGCACGGATTTATTGCTCATCGGTAGCGGGCATTAAGACCACTCCTCCCTATCAGGCACGCACGTCTCTGCACTTGCCAACGATGATGGGACCCTCGGCTCGTCCTGTAGCCGTAGTGAGAATGGAACTCCTCTGAACTAGATCCGCGCACCAATCAGCCCAAGATGCTCGGCTTCCGAACGTGACGACGCACAGTGTCAAAACCGGCTTGATTCCGGGAAGGCCTCGCGCCGCACTGCCTGGGAAGTCTTCCGCTCAGACTGTCTGGATTGGTTCCGGGAAGGCCAACCGGTCAGGATTCGCCGTTCATCCTAAGGAAAGGCCGCACTGCGCTTGATATCCTTCAGACCACGGAGTTAGTTCGGATCCCTGGGAGGAAAGTTGGCCGCTCAGCCTTGTTACTGCTCGATCGTTATGTGGTCGTTCGTGGGCTAGGTTGTTAAAAAATTGGGGATTATACCAGATTCCCATTGCTTTCCATGGACCAGCAACTGTTGAATTTCTACACCTCTGCAATATGGGCCAAACGTTTGGGAGAATTTTAACCCAATCAAAGTTAGCAGGAGGAACCCAAAACAGATTTCAGCAAATCTTGTTGGCCGGACCTCCGGATCCAAGAGCTAAGTACCCATATTCCTAAGTTGGTATACTTAAGTCGCTGATTAATAGTATTATTATTGATATAATATCGAGCCAAGCTCAAGTGATGATATTCCACAATCATTTTTAATTTAAAGAAGTAGATGTCAAGCCGAGCCGAGGGTCATTATATATACCCTTAGGCCGACGGTCACGTCCGGAAGATCCCCGGTCCGACACACACACACACACACACACACACACACAAAGGGTGTACACATATACATATTGTCTGTCCTCTTGGCTGCGTCACTATGTTCACTGTGCAGATAAAGATCATGGTCGGGATGACTGATAACAGATGAATCATAGTGGAGATGAGCATCTCCACCCAAGGCCGAGGGTCTAGAGAAGACCATCAAGGTCAAGAACCTGAGGACGAACATCTTCACCCAAGAGGTTGATCAAGAGGCCGAGGGTCTCAAGAAGACCATCATGACCAAAGGCCTGAGGACGAGCATCTTCACCAAAGAGGTTGAGCAAGAGGCTGAGGGTCCCAAGAAGAACGTCATGGCCAAAGGCCTGGGGACGAGCATCTTCACCAAAGAGGTTGATCAAGAGGTTGAGGGTTCCAAGAAGACCATCATGGCCAAGGGCCTGGAGACGAGCATCCTGTTAGTACCCAATTTTGATAGATTTTGATGATGCCAATATACTTTGCACGTGTACATTGTGTCTCATTTTATTGCATTCAAATTTAAGTGACAAATGTAAATGTACAATTTTTGAGACTAAAGAAATATTACCGGAAAAGTAAAAATGCAATAAGGTAATTCTCATTTACCTTAATAGGATATTTAGATCCTACCGGTATACATTACTTTGACTCAAAAATTAATTGTGTGTCAAATTTTTAAAAGGAAAGAAGTTCGAAAATCATATATATGATTGAAGACAGGCTTGACTAACATTGAATGCTAATTTTGTACTGGGGACCGGAGCATTGAAGACCCACACAGAAGAGATACTTCAGCGATCAAAATTAATTGAAGACAATATTAGACCTGCCTTCAATGCTTAAACAAGTATAGGGGTCTACAGCATGGGACGCACATTTGGAAAAGATGCTCTCCGCGGCTAAATAATTCAAGACAAACTCTTCAGCCGCATTAAAAGGCTCCAGCACAAAAAGACGAAAGTACAATTCGTCCTTGCCAGAAATTCAACGGAAGAGATCAAATTATCCTAACCGACGGATAAGATTGATCAGCCAAAAAGCCTATAAATAGAGGCTGAAACGAAAGTTTCTAACCAAGCCTGAGCATCCTAAGTAGAGACATATTTCTTTGAGCAAGAAGTGTTATTCTATCCACGACTCTCTACTTAGACTCTTGTTTCACTAAACTTCTCAGTATCAAGTGCTCATTGTTAAATCCTAGAAGTTTAGTTCGTAGTTGGAGGTTAGAACTTTCTTGTAACAAGATCAAAAATTGTTGTAAACACTTCAGGAGGACAGTTGTTCCCGACCTGAGTGTGGTTAGATAGGTCAGGAGTACCTTTTGATCCCCACTGGATCAATTGAGAAAAACCTAAAGGATTGAGTAGCTTGGAGTGGTGTTGTGCTCCTCGTGAAACACCTTCAATCTAGGCAGAGTTGTCAATGCTAGATTGACACTAAGTGTATTGGGCTTAATACATTAGTGAAATCCATCTGAAAGAGGGTGAGACTGGATGTAGGAGGATTACACGACCTCTGAACCAGGATATACTGTGTGTTGATTCATTTACAGTCAACAAAGCACACACTGAACACTTCTCATAAAATATTGTAGTTTGCCAGCAGAATCCTAAGCAGTAGTCTTAACTGACCATACTGCTTATCCTACTGCTTAATAACTAACTTTCTTTGAGATACAAGAGATTCACAATATCACAACTATAAGGTCTGTTCCATTAGATTTCAGGAAATCCTACTTAAAGCATAGCAGTTGCCTTAGCAGTTCCCTGGGGACTACCCAACTGCTAAGCCCACTACTCACGCAAAAGTGTTTCCTTTGAACATTTCCACTTCACCAGACCTTCACAACTCTATCTCCAAAAAGTCTGTTCAAACTAATCACTGTAATTCAAAGTGGTAACCCAGCAGGTGCCTCAGCAGTTCCCTCACTTTCACCCAACTGCTGAGACTACTGCTCCAGTAAAACTCCTACTTACTCGGACTAATGCACATCTTCAAAAAGCCCACATCATCCTGAGCAACACCATATAATCAATCCTTCCATACCTTCACTTTTACTTCAGCAGGTGCCTCAGCAGTTCCCTGGTTACCACTCAACTACTGAGACCACTGCTCTCATTAAGATTGATTATCAACCCACCTTGTCATATCATCAGACAGATATTCCACTCTGAGAAAGATTCTGAGTGCACTTTCATTATACACTGAGCATTTCTCTAGCAGTTGCCTCAGCAGTTCCCTGCTTTCTAGCCAACTGCCAAGCCAACTGCTCACCTTACAAAGCCTAAACTTCATCCATCATAGAAAGTTGTTAAACACCATTTATCTAAGAGGTTAAAGACTTCCGCTGTGCATCTATAAATCTCCCAAAAGATTATAGATCAACTTATCTAGAAGGGAAAAGTTTTAAAGTGGAAAAAGCTTTAAAAGTCTATTCCCCCCCCCCCCTCTCTCTAGACTTTTACCTCTATCCGGGACCATCAAGTGGTATCAGAGCAGAGTGTACCTAGAGTCAGTTTCTGACTAATTTGAATTAAAGATCCCAAACCACTATTCTTCCCAAACACTTTCTAAGAATGAACAGGCAGCATACAAAGAATCTATTGTTCAAACAGAACAAGTCTGATGACTGGATAATCAAGGATATCTGGGATGAGCTCACAATGACCCAATCAGAAGATGATCAAAGCAGTACAAGTGATGAAGGCAGCTCATCTGAAAGTAAGAAAGAGGCCCTGATTTGCCTCTTTGGAATGCACCGAGCTGATAGCTCCTTCCACAATCATCCCATGACTAGATTGAATGAAAATGACAATGATGAGGTATTATCTTGTTCCTCAAGTAGCTCATATGATTCTAGCAGTTCCAGTGTTGATATGGAAGCTCTACTCCATCAACTTGAAAATTTTCAAAAGGATCACCTTCTTTTAATGAACGAGAATTGTAGGCTTCAAGAAAATTTGATTATCGTCCAAGCTCAAATGGGTGAAGTGATTAAAATGAAAAATCTTCTTGAAGTTGAAAACATCAGTTTAAAAGAAAGGCTGAGCTCCCTCATTACCCCTATTATTGAGGAAGTTCAAAACTGGAAGAACACAGGATCAGGATACACACCTTTATCCCAATCATTGAAAGACTCTCCCAATTACTCTCCTATCACAAAACCCACCACAGATCTACAAGAAACAAGTAAACCAAACCAACAAAATCCCCACTCCCAAACTCTGTCAAATAAAAGGAACCAGTCCTCTTCCAGATCCAAAACCAAACTTCCTTACAAACCCAACTTCCTGAATAACCAACCAAATCAAAGACTTGGTTGGCAAACAATCAGGAGGACCAACTATATTCCACAGAAAAGGTTGATCACTCCTAATATACATATTCCTTCCCCTTTCATAAGGAATAATGTTCATAAATATACAGCCACTTCCGTTGATTACAAAAATTCGAGTGGCTACAGACCCATCAGCTCAAATACAAATGGCCCTAGATTGATATGGATGCCCAAACCCATCCAAAGGAAGATGCCCACTAACTTGTGGGCTGCTACTCAAAAATGACAAAAATGGGAAGGTGCTGGAGCAGCCAACTTGCAAGAATGATATAAAATATTCAAGCTGCTCAATGCACATGACAGGCAGCAGGTGGCTACTGTCAATACTAGATCTGGAGAAGGACCCAAAACAACCTTTGGGAGTAAGAAAGAAAGAGGAGAATCTAAAGGAGCTGAAAAATCCAATCAAACACAGTCCTTCAATCCAAAACATATCATATGGGATTGAAGTTCAAACTTATAAAGCACAAGCCAGCTCCGCGATAACATTCATAATGTGACACTCTCCATGGACATCTGCTTGATCAGAGATGTCCAAAGCAACGAATTGTGCTAACTGGTAGAAGAAAGAAGGATACTGGAAAAGCTACAAGCTGCCTTCCGAGCAAAAATCAACAAAGAGACTGGAGTATGGAAGCAGCAGTTGATTCAAATGGCAGCCTACTGCCAGCAGTGAACTCAAATGGCAGACCATTGCTAGCAGGTGACTCAAATGAAAGATCACTGCCAGCAGTTGACTCAAAATATATGACATTGCGAGCTGCTGACTCATTCTAAAATAAACCCCTCATGACGCTCTAGCTGAATTAAGCACAAGGCTTAACAGTCCCAATCCTCTTACTCTACCAAAAAAAGAGGAGGATGAGCAGGCAACTCAATTCATTCAAACATCTGACACAAGATGACTCAACAAGCATCCTCCTCATCAAAATATTGATCCAAAGGGTTCGTACAAGATCATCAAGCCAGAAAGAAGCAATATTTGCCTCTTCTCTCAAACAGAACCCAAAAGGACTGAAGAAGCCCTACAAACATCTGACTGGATGCAAGCTAGTTCAACATGAACAATCCTTGAAGCTTGTATGAAGACCCTATCATCAACATATGATAGGAACAAAAAGGGTGACTAAGGAAGGCCACATCGTTAAGAATAAAGCAAAATTAGTGGACAAAGGGTACTACAAAGAAGAAGAAATAGGTTTTGATGAAACCCTTGCCACAATTGCACATTTGAAACTATAAAGATATTCTTAGCATATACCCATGAACAACTCACAATCTATCAAATGGATGTGAAGAATGCCTTTCTAATAACTAACTTTCTTTGAGATACAAGAGATTCACAATATCACAACTATAAGGTATGTTCCATTAGATTTCAGGAAATCCTACTTAAAGCATATCAGTTGCCTTAGCAGTTCCCTGGGGACTGCCCAACTGCTAAGCCCACTACTCACGCAAAAGTGTTTCCTTTGAACATTTCCACTTCATCAGACCTTCACAACTCTATCTCCAAGAAGTCTATTCAAACTAATCACTGTGATTCAAAGTGGTAACCCAGCATGTGCCTCAGCAGTTCTCTCACTTTCACCCAACTGCTGAGACTATTGCTCCAGTAAAACTCCTACTTACTCGGACTAATGCACATCTTCAGAAAGACCACATCATCTTGAGCAACACCATATAATCAATCCTTCCATACCTTCACTTTTACTTCAGCAGGTGCCTCAGCAGTTCCCTGGTTACCACTCAACTGCTGAGACCACTGCTCTCATTAAGACTGATTATCAACCCACCTTATCATATCATCAGACAGATCTTCCACTCTGAGAAAGATTCTGAGTGCACTTTCATTATACACTGAGCATTTCTCTAGCAGTTGCCTCAGTAGTTCCCTGCTTTCTAGCCAACTGCCAAGTCAACTGCTCACCTTACAAAGCCCAAACTTCATCCATCATAGAAAGTTGTTAAACACCATTTATCTAAGAGGTTAAAGACTTCCGATGTGCATCTATAAATCTCCCAAAAGATTATAGATCAACTTATCTAGAAGGGAAAAGTTTTAAAGTGGAAAAAGCTTTAAAAGGCTATTCACCCCCCCCCCCCCTCTAGACTTTTACCTCTATCCGGGACCATCACATCCACACCCCGGAAGACCCCTAAAAAAAGCAAAAAAAAAGCAAAAAAAAAAGAGGGGCACCGGGGAATCCCAAGGGATAAACTTGTTCCTCATCAAGTGCCGTTAATTGAAGACCGACCTCGTCCCCGCTCCTCGCGGAGTAGGATCGTTGGTTGATTCTTTCAGATCGCCCCTACAGCCGACATCATCATATGGCCACCGACTTTTTCCTCATCAAGTGTCGTTATTTGAAGACCGGCCTCGTCCTCGCTCCTCGTGGATGAGGACCGTTGATTGATTCTTTCAGATCGGTCCCCAGTGCCGACATCATGTCGTGGCCACCGACCCCCTGGTACGGTGCCATCATCACATTTGAAGACTGGTCTCATCCCCGCTCCTCGCGGATGAGGACCGTTGGTTGATTCTTTCAGATCGGCCCCCATAGCCGACATCATCATATGGCCACCGACCCCCTGGTACGGTGCCATCATCACATTTGAAGACCGACCGCGTCCCCGCTCCTCGCGGATGAGGACCGTTGATTGATTCTTTCAGATCGGCCCCCAGTGCCGACATCGTTTCGTGGCCACTGACCCCCTGGTATGGTGCCATCGTCACATTTGAAGACCGGCCTCGTCCCCGCTCCTCGCGCATGAGGACCGTTGATTAATTCTCAGTGATCGGCCTCAGTGCCGACATCATGATATGGCCACCGACCCCCTGGTACGGTGCCATCATCATATTTGAGGACCGGCCTTGTCCCTGCTCCTCACAGACGAGGACCGTTGATCGATTCTTTCATATTGCCCCCAGTGCTGACATCATGATATGGCCACCGACCCCTGGTACGGTGCCATCATCATATTTGAAGACCGGCCTCGTCCACCATGGCGAAAAAGGCTACGGGGTCCCCTATTCGTCTACGGCCTCGTCCGCTTGTGCATCAAATTATGGGATAAAGTACCGCATCAGCACACCGTCGCAGGGTTGCTCTGATACCATTTGTAACACCCCGGCCTCGCTGGACCCGAGGTAGCTACTTTAGACCAATAGTACTGTCCTCACAAACCACCACGAGCCTTTACCGTGCACTTTGTCCTCACTCATGCGCGCCCTGAGAAACTTCCCAGGGGGTCACCCATCCCAAGACTACTCTCGTGCAAGCACGCTTAACTTTGGAGTTCTTGGGTGATGAGCTCCCTTAAAAGGAGATGCACCTCTGTTGGTATGAGTAGTACTATTAATCCGTTTAAATTAAATCTCAAGTATTACAATCACCTCCACTTAGGAACGCAACGTCCATGTTGCGCCCAAACACCAATCTCAATCATATCCCACAATCTTTTCCCCTACTAAGTGTCCGCCCGATATCCAACGGATCAGCACACCGTCGCAGGGTTGCTCTGATACCATTTGTAACACCCCGGTCTTGCAGGACCCGAGGTAGCTACTCTAGACCAATAGTATTGTCCTCACAAACCACCACGAGCCTTTACCGCGCACTTTGTCCTCACTCATGCGCGCCCTGAGAAACTTCCCAGGGGGTCACCCATCCCAAGACTACTCTCGTGCAAGCACGCTTAACTTTGGAGTTCTTGGGTGATGAGCTCCCTTAAAAGGAGATGCACCTCTGTTGGTATGAGTAGTACTATTAATCCGTTTAAATTAAATCTCAAGTATTACATCGCTTCTCGCGGATGAGGACTATTGATTGATTCTCAGAGATCGGCCTCAGTTACAACATCATCATATATGGCCACCGACCCCTGGTACGGTGCCATCATCATATTTGTAGACCAGCCTCGCCCCCGCTCCTCATGGATGAGGACCGTTGATTGATTCTCAGAGATCAGCCTCACTACCGACATCATTTCGTGGCAACCGACCCCTGGTACAGTGCCACTATCATATTTGAAGACCGGCCTCGTCCCCGCTCCTTGCGGGTGAGAACTGCTGATTGATTCTTTCAGATCGACCCCAGCGCCGACACCTTTATATAGCAACCGACCCCCTAGTACGGTGCCATACCAGCAGTCGGGAGAGGGCCCGGAGAAGAGCGTCCCTTAGCTTGGCCGACCCAGTCGGGAGGGGGAGCGCCTTACCGGCAGATTATGTACAAACGGGCAAATACCCACACATCTAGCCAGACCGCTTGAAGACAAAGGTTCGAAGAAGACAAGGAAGAGCGCGGGCAGGAGTACTGTAACACCGCCCCCGAGTATTTGTACTGTACCAAATTATGTATTGAACCCTGAGAAGTGAATAAAAGCATTTTTACGTAATTGTAAATTTTTATCATTTCTTTTACGTGAATAGTAAAATTCACATGGGGCCCACACCGGAAGTGGGGCCGCCCGATATTATCGGGACCACATATTATATTAATCTTGGACTAGATAATATGTATGTGGTGGTGGATATCCTAATTGGGCCATAGCAATGGCATAGGGTTGACCGGTTGGTCAAACGGGGCCAAATTATCAGTATCGGCAATTTATCAGATAACAGCCCAAAAAGGGATTTCGGAGACTTCTAAATTAAAGTTGGGGAATGCATATTCATTCTAAGGTCCAATAAGGATTGAGAACAAGTGTTATATTTTATTTGACCCGATAAAATAAAAATAGAATTCAAACAGTCCGGAAAATACAACTTTCGGGACCGATTGTACACTCGGGTACACAAAGGGTTGACCTCCCACATAAGTGGGGGCCAACCCACGTTTTTAGTCCTGCAAATGGCCAGAGGAGTCGCACAAGATCAGGGGGAAGCAAGAAGGAAATTGATTGGGAGACCAATCAACATGAGGGTGGGTCCTTGGCCAAGATATTATTATGAGAAATACCAAAAAGGCATTCTCAATCACCCCAACTCCTATAGCTCGGCCAACCCACTCAAAGAAGAGAGATAAGGTCTGCAAAACTCCATTGTTACCATCCATACACGCACCAAGAACAAGGGAGGAAGATGGAAGGAAAAAGGGAAGAAAAAGGGGAAGTTAGGAAGGAAATGACTCCACTAATCTCATTTCTTGTTCTTCAATCATTTTATATGATTATACAATCATATTCCACACCATAGGATTGTTCTACACGTTTGGAAGTGTAGAATGAGGGGTTGGAAGGTAGTTCTAGGTCCAAGAACGGACTTAGAAGCCAAAGTGACCGGTTCACCGGAAAATAACCTTTGGAGGTTATTTGTATTACTATGGGTTTTATGATGATAAAACCTTGTTAGTAACTTGTCTAAGGTATTCAAGTAACTTTCACGGAGTTGAAAGGGTCGCCGGAGTTGTCGCCGGGGTTCAATGAAGTTTGCCGGAGTTTCATCGGAGCTAAATCGGGAAAGCTAGAACTTCATAAGCTTCATTAAGGTGAGAAGACGACTTTATGCTTTATAACTTTTGCGTGAGGAATGATATTACTTAAAGTAATCAAGGATATGTTTTATGGAATGATTAAAGAAAACCAAGTGTTTGCTTATGCCATGATTATTCATAAAACATAGTTGAAAAGCATGTTATGTAGGTTTGGTGATAAAAATGTGATAACTTATTATGTGTGATGTTACAGGGATCCAAAATGGCATTTTTGGATCAAGGACGTCAAGAAGTACATGTGTATAAAATTTTACATTAATCGGACTCCGTTTGGGTGGTCAAACGGGCATTGACCGCCAAGTCAACTGCCATACCCGATCGGGTATTGACACGTACCCGACCGGGTATTTGCTGAAGAATTGCCCAGGGGGGCTACTGCCTCCTATACCCGATCGAGTATGGGTAGATACTCGATCGAGTATACGTTGAAAATTAGCTTTGTGGGCTACTGTCTCCTGTACTCGACCGAGTATGGGTAGATACTCGATCGAGTATTGGTTTATGCTCAAAACGGGCAGTTTTGAGTAGGTTAACGTGGGCCGTTCAGGTGGGACCCGCCCACGTTGGTTCCTAAGGATTGTTATATGACTATAGGGCTAGGCATTGTCCATAGTTAAAGGAATCAAAGGTTAGCCACATCCAGGTTAGGATTTGGTAGAGGATAGACTGGGGATTGAGTACCCTTGGACGGTAAATGATCCAGAATACTCCAGGTGGGGTCGGGTACCCTTGGACGGTAGATGATCCAGAATACTCCAGGTGGGGTCGGGTACCCTTGGACGGTACATGATCCAGAATACTCCAGGTGGGATCGAGTACCCTTGGACGGTAAATGATCCAGAATACTCCAGGTGGGGTCGAGTACCCTTGGACGGTAATGATCCAGAATACTCCAAGTGGGGTCGAGTACCCTTGGACGGTAAATGATCCAGAATACTCCAGGTGGGGCCGAGTAACCTTGGACGTTAAATGATCCTAAATACTCCAGGTTGGGTTGAGTGCCTTGGACGGTAAATGATCCTAAAACACTCGGTAGTATGAATCGAAGGTAGACTATAGCTTGTGAGCTAGGCAACCGGGAAAGGAGTGAGAAAAGTCAGGTAAGAACTTTATCTCTAAAACACTCTTTAAGGTAAATGACCTACAGGTTGAGTATTTTACGAGTATATATACAGTATGTATCATCGGGTGGATGAGAGACATCTATATATATGTATCACCCTATTTTTGGGTCTCGTGTCTGAAACATTAGTTATTCTTCATATAGCCTGCTTGTCACTAGTACTTCTATGGAGTACTGACCCCTCCGGGGGGCCCTCACATTTTTCAGGTTAAGGCTAGAGTTCTACTACCTGCACCTTTGCCTAGGGTGATTGATCACGAAGGAAGACGTGGTTCGTACTTTCATTCTTATTTCAAATTTGTAAACTGCTCATGGATTTTTGAACAATGTTTTCTTTAAAACAGTTGGGGGTCTGCGTGCCCGTGTTTGCCACGTGTGGCTAAGTATTAAACATATTATTATTTCCGCATTTGTTGATTATGATATTGATGTTGATTGTATGTGTTTACTAATCGGTTTGGCAATAGACTCAATCGGACGCCTTGTACAATTCAATAGGGATGAACCGTTGTTGTTCTTATCGGGTTGTACGTCGGTTGTCTACGTGGCCCGGATGCGGTCCGGGGCATGACAAGTATACTTTCTCGAGCAGATTCACACGTTCACTACTCAAGAAACTGGGGGACTTGTGTTGAGGTATATTATCCCGGTCTGTTACTGTACAGGAACTCAATGCATTGCCCCAGTACGGAGCTCAATCGACGGGGGCCATTTCAGCCTATCAGGTCAAGTTCGGCCCATTAGGGTAGGTTTGCACCCCCTCCCCATTCCCCTATAAATATGGGGTTTTTCCTCCTTATGAAGGATATTTTTTGGTTGGTCTCTTCTTCCCCACTTCCTTCCCATCTCTCTAGAATAGTAGCTGGCAACTTCCATTAATGGAAGCTTCAGACTTGTACTATTAGAGGAGAGCCTAATGAGAATGATAGTGACTTGAACATTACCCTAAACAGTCCCGTGATTTTATCCCTTTCCGGGTTTCCACGTAAAAATCATTGTTTATATTTTGTTATCATCAACATGCTATGAAACCCTCCCGGAAGAGGTCAACATTTTGGACTTCCGGGTTGCAGTAAATAAACTCAACAGAATCGGTCAATATAAACATTTCGGTCAGAATATCATAAATTTGATGAGAATGACTTGATTCAATCGATTTGAATGTTAGATTTCAGTGTTAGCTACTCGATTCAATCAATTAGGCAAGTGTGCCCAATTGTGGGGCATGAACTTCTAGGCGTGACTTTGTGAGACACATTACTCCAAGGATAAAAAGAACCGCACGAGTTAGAAATCGACCAGAAGATGAATGGATTTCGCATCTTTAAACCCGACCCAGATCTACCTTTTTGCACCGCCAGTTCAGTACTTCACACCCAACACAAGTTCCCACCTTCACCCGTTTTCAGATTCGGGTATCGACCCGTTTTCAACCCTCTGTTACAGAAACCTATCTCCTTGTCTTCTATTTCTTCTCACCAAAATGCCTGCCACAAGAAGAGGTTGACCGCCGTGAAGGCCAGCCGCACAGGAGAGACTCCTTACGAGGTCTTGGGCGTCTCACCTGCTGCAACTCAATATGAAATTAAGAAAGCTTATAGGAAACTAGCTCTTAAATATCATCCTGATGTCAATAAAGAGGTAATCATTCCGAATATCTGTATTTTGAATATGCATGATATTCTTCTTTTAAAAAACGAAGAGAAAGGTCCAAAGGGTGTGCGATTATGTTATATCAGCTGGAATTTGTCTAAGTTTTGGTAGCACCTCTTAATTTGGTGAGCTTGGAATTGCTAAACAGTTTTTTTGTTCTATGGCAATCTTAAGAATGGTGGGTGAGTTGATTGGATGGGAATATCAGTTGGGCTATACCTGCTTAATTAGAATAGCGCTTCGCAAATGCTCACTTGTTCTGAGGGTGTTTGGGGGAAAGTGATTATAATTTTCATTGTTGATAATCATTATAATTTGTTCTTTGGATGTGTGGAAATTCATTAGTTCAATAGTGTTTGACATTGATTTTGTTTGCATGTAAAAGAGACTTAAATTGAATTGTTCAGCGAAATTATTTTCAGTATGTTAAAACACCCCCACACCTAATTATGCCAACACTTTATGCTTTGGCACTTCAGCCCAATGCAAAGGAAAAGTTTATGAGGATTAAGCATGCCTACAACACAGTGTTAAACTCCAAGGCAAGAAAGAAGTATGGTTCTGGAAGTGGCTCATCTAATGATTCTTATGACACAACTTCGGGTAGCCAAAGCAGAGCAACAAAAGATGAAGATTTTTATGGATTTGGTGAGATGTCTATTCATCTAAACTGTAATTATCTTTTTTCAAATAACAAATTAACCACATTATCAATTGTTATTGTACGTCTGGCTAACGCAAACAATGATCTGTACACTGAGAATCTTAGAATCTATAAAGTATAAAAAGGTGTTTAGCATTATATCAATATATACTCTATTAGGAATTGGTCTTTATAAAATAAAATAAAAAATCTTTAAAATTTCATTCTTATTCTTTACCCCCCTTCATCCTGCAGGTGATTTTTTCAGGGATGTACAAATTACATTAGGTAGATTCTGCAGATCACAAGGATCAGTTATTTACAAGCTTAATCTTCCACTAATATTAGGGCACTTGTGAACCTCTATTTTACCGGTTGACGTCACACTGTGAGGCTTAAACTTGCTTATTTTGTTGCAGAGGACTTCTTTAAGGATGTTCAAGAAGAATTCCGAAATTGGGAAGCAAATTTAGCCTCACAAGGGAAGATGAAAAGTTTGTGGGAGGAAGTGGCGGTGAGTGAATCAAATATTCCCACAGTATACATCTAGAAACAAGGGAAGATCTTGAAATGTGACAACTTAGACCTCCTGAAATGCTAGGAATTAAAATAGGGAGTAAAACTGTAGGTGTAACACCCCGGCCCCGTAGGCCCCGTGGTAGTTACTTCTGACCTCTAGTACTGTCCTCACAAACCGCCACTAGCCTTTTCCGCGCACTTTGTCCTCACTCGTGCGCGCCCTGAGAAACTTCCCAGGGGGTCACCCATCCCAAGACTACTCCCGTGCAAGCACGCTTAACTTTGGAGTTCTTGGCTAATGAGCTCCCTTAAAAGGAGATGCACCTTGTTGGTATGAGTAGTACTATTAATCCATTTAAATTAAATCTCAAGTATTACAGTAGGAATATTTGAAGGAAATAAAACGTGAGAACAAATAAAGAATAGCATCAAACTCAATTTAATCTATATTTGCAGATGTTTGAACTCATTTTCTTTAATATTTCTGATACGTGAATTCTAATATATATGGAAAATATTTTTTCTATAAGTCCTAATTGTATTAAGATGTCTGTCTAGATTAAATCATCTTTATGCAAGAGACTGTGTATTTTGTGTGTCGATTAAACAATCTAAATGGATAAAATCACCAATTTAAGCCTTTAAGGTAATTTTTGAGTTGTCTTGTCAATGTGTCAATAAGTAATTAACCATCATTTATTTCATAATGTGTAATGCCAGTTATTAACCATCATTTATTTCATAATGAGTTTGAAAAAATTTGTTGAACCAAAGTCTCTATGAATATCGATTCCATAATATGTATTTTCTTAATAAGGGAATGCCTAATATATTAGGGCTTGATTAGGAAATGGAAAATATCTTAGGGCTTAATGGTTTAAACAGTGTAACTGAATGAAAAAAGCATATTTTCAGTGAAGTCGTAAGCAAAACAACTTGATGGCTGGATAATTGTGTCACTACCAGTTAATCCCATTAAGAAGAACAGAGAAACATCCCCTTGACAAATTTATTGTTTTCAGAATTTTCTAAGGAAAACTCGAACATTTAAAAACTTTTTGCCTTGATATTTTTTTCCTGTAACTTTTCTGAGTCCATCAAAAAGTGGAAGGATATTATATGTTACATTTCTTTGTTCATTGGTTGGTACTTGACAGGAAATCGGTGAAGAATTCATTGAGTTTTTAGAGAAGGAACTTAACATAACTGATGCTGAGGCAGAAGGGGAGAGTCTCAGGGGAAAAGCGACTCAAAATAATGGATCTTCTAGTGTAGATGGACTGGCAAGTGGCACAGAACATAAAGCGACTGAAAAAAGAAGTAACATTGAGGAAAATTTGGATGAGATTGAAGAAGCTCTAGCTCAGTTGAAGAAGGAATTGGGACTACTATGATGGAAAGGATAGCATAGTTCTTGGGGAATCGCAAGGTGTTGTATCAATGTGTTAACTAGTTGCCATTAAATTCTCCCCAGGCTTAGTATATTCCCTCTACATTGTTTGAGCGTATTACTGTACAAGCGTATACTCCACATTTTTTTGTGTACAAGTGTATTGTGTATCAATATGAAGATAGTAAATTCAATTGTATTGATTATAGCACGTTTGAAGTGCATCCAGTTTGTAGATTAAACGAACAGAAATAATAGAAATAATAGTTATGTGATAGAGACCTAGATAGTACTAAAAATAAGAATAATGGTGGTCTTTTAATATTGTAGAATAAAAGGGTTTTAGGCCCTGAATTTAATAGAACTGGGCTGGCCCATATGGAAAAGAATAAATAGGAGTGAGGGGAGTAGAATTGGCAGGCAGAAATTGGGATAGGCTTTGCCTTGGGAGAGAGGATTGCTCGAAGTGTCTCACACTCTCACTGTATCTTTCTTTTTCAGTCTATTAATTTCATTGGTATCAAAGCAATAGGTCCTATCATTGGTATCAAAGCAATAGGCCCTGGGAAGCTTCAATTGACATTCACGCAACAAAAAAATGGAGAATCGCACTTCTGGTTTGCGCACAAATTTGGAGAATAGCACCTAGATGAAGATGGACGAGATGATACATCATTTGCGTAAACAGCGTCGCAGGAGAATTAGAGGCCGAGCGAGGAGTCCTCCTAGACGTCGTCGGCCACCTGAAAATCAGGTTTCTTCGACTGTAGCTCTTCATAGTTCGCAATCGCGAACGGTTTTACCTAGTTCGCAGAACTCGTCGCGTGCGCATGTCTCTTCTCAGTCGCGAGCACCTCCGTCCAGTTATCTAGCTTCTTCAAGAACTTCATCTCACAGTTTGCAATTGCGTACAGTGTCTACCAGTTCACATGATTGAGTTGGTAGGGCTCAACGCATGACGTTTCTCAGTCCACATGCATCTTCATCAGCTATCAGTTCGCGTCCAAGTAAGACGCAATCGAGAGGAGAATCCCTATAATCTTCGTCAGTCGATTCTCACCTTTCGCCTTCTTCATCATTGCAGACTCTGACTCACGCTGTTTTTCAGAGTTCGCAGGTTTTGTGGGCATCTGATTCTCTTGGTTCGCAGCATAAGTCTGTTAATCAACGACAGCCTCCCTCTGAAGATTCAACACCGCTCAAACTTGATATTCCTTATAGTCAGGAAGGAAATCGTACAGACCACACTGAGGCGGCCTTGGAACTGATCAACAAAACTACAGGGGCTGATGAGGAGGGCCTGTCTCAAACACGAATGCGTACCAATGATGTTTGGAGGTTTATGATGCTTGAAAATAAACTCAATCCTGCTATCATCCCAGATGCCTTAATTAGTGGTGATTATGTAAGGAGATTGCCAGTAGTTTGTATACGGGTTCAAAAATTGAGGGTTGTTCGTGCCAAGGTATCCTCGTGTTCAAAAGTTCACAGCTATTGGGACCACTATGAATCAGAAAATGGATCACCGGACACTCAGTTGCCTACGCTGATCCCGGAGTTGACGTCAGTTGCACCATCAGATCTTGCACGAGCTATTGGCTCTTTGATAAGAAGAGTAAGGTATAGAGATGAAGACAAGAGGGGATGGAAGGCAAAAGGGGAATGCATGAACAAACCTCAGCATTGGGTGGGATTTTTAATTGTTGCAAACTCGGATATCACTGGGCCACATATCAAGGACTTAATTGCATCAATCACAAACTTATGTGAGTATACATCTGATGAAACTCTGCATCAAGTGCTTGGAATACTATGGGCTGTTGTCAAGGCAACAGGCCCTCCTGTCAGCCTTTCTGCTTTAAAAGTTTTAGAGGCAATCAAAACGGATCTTGATTTCATCCAGCTTTTGGTTTCTCAAATTTTACTTTTATAATGGACAAATGCTGACACAACCACACAAGCAGCCTGGAGGGATAATCCTCCAAAGTGTTGAGGCTCAAATTGAGATGAAAGATTTATTTGGATGGAGTGGAAGAACAAAGAGGAAGGAGGTGAAGACCGAGACTTACATTCCCGAAGCTGATTTTGTATTCTCAACTAGAGAGTCTGTAAGAGATCAGACATGGAGTAGTAAAGGAGATAACAACTCTGGCCAAAAGGATCACTACGTTGGCAAAGAGATCAAGTGGACACCAAAACGAAGAAAACTAGTTGAGCTGAAGTACTGGGAAGGCAGAGGAGCAAGGATAAAGCATACTGGCATGGTTGTTTCTTGCTCAGTTACTCCACACCTTGATGACAAGGTGGTTGTCAAAGGGGGGGGGGGAGTAATGATAGAGACCTAGATAGTACTAAAAATAAGAATAATGGTGGTCTTTTCATATTATAGAATAAAAGGGTTTTAGGCCCTGAATTTAATAGAACTGGGCTGGCCCATATGGAAAAGAATAAATAGGAGTTAGGGGAGTAGAATTGGCACACAGAAATTGGGATAGGCTTTGGCTTGGGAGAGGGGACTGCTCGAAGTGTCTCACTGTGTCTTTTTTTTTTCAGTCTATTAATTTCATCTAATATACTTCCGTTTACCGTCAAATTTCTGGGTACGTATCATTATGATATGAATGGAGCATGACTTCCAATTCTTATGCTAGAAGGTTGTGAGAAAGGTTCTTAAAACAACAAAAAATCATTACTTTGTCACATGTAGTCAATCACTGATCACCACGGTGAATGGATGTGGTCTTCACTCACCCTAATGGTAATCCTATCCTTGGTGGCTGCCCCCACTATAAGGTAAGTAATAACACTATCTTAGATGATAGAGATATTTGAATGCTCATATTTGATTTCTTTCAAAAGATGAGTCTACCCCTTGTTTCCTTTTGGTAGTGGGAAGTGATTGGAGTAGCAAAGCGTAACGGTAGGTAAAATATTTGTTTACAATACTACAAGTATAAAAGTCATTTAACATTCATTTTATACACATTTTCTAAAGACGCGGCATAATTCAGGAACATATTTGTCAAATTGTTATGTATAAATAAAATAAAATAAAATAAAATAATAGTAATAAACTACTCTCTCCGTCCCATAGAGAGGCTTCCACATGATTTACAATGTTTGACTGACTATAAAATAAACTAATCCTTATCCATAATAAGACTTTTTAGTTAAAATATATACATATTCAGAAATTACATTAATTTTTTTATAAAATCGCAACGAAAAACTCAAATTTGATAAAAAGTTGAATATTCTAACACTGTCACACTCAACTTTGCCAAGTTGATGTTAGATGAGAAATTAGAATAATAAAAAATGTGTTGTTGATGAGAAATGAATAGAATCACAAATTCATTATTTTAAAAAAATTGGCAAAGTTTTTTTGGGACAAATATAAAGGAAAGTTGACAGAGATTAGTGGGATGGAGGACCATGGATGGAAGGTTTTATGTTGACCGGAGAATAATGGATGAGATCCTTTGTATTCGATAGTAATAATGATGATTGTGGAGCAAGGCCGACCATGGGGCCATTTGTCCTAGACAAATGTCTAGGGCCCTAAGTTTTAGGGGGGGCCTTCAAATTAAACAAAACCTTAAGTATTATACTTGGTATATGTGTAATTAAATTTGAATTTCCAAATAAAATCAATCCATTGAACCACCGAACCAGTAAGGACTTTATACATACATTTGATGCATATATGTAGTCTATAATTTTAAATAAAACTATAAAAGTTAAAATTTTATTAGTCAAGCTACGAGTTATAATTAGGTATGGGTCAATTTTAATTTATTCAATTATTCTATTTTTACCTTATTGGTATATATATTGATACGTACTTGACATCAAAAGATCTTTTCTTAATTGCAAACGTGCGCACGCACTAAATTTATAATTTTTATGTCTTATTCTTCTTACTTTAAGTGCATAATTCATAATAACATAACTACAACCAAATCTGGTCATCACATTTGTGTGTGTTTTTACTAAGAGACCGTTTGGCAACATGATAATCGGCTGTTCTGGCTGATTCTGCTGAAATTTATGAATTTCTGGCTGAAGTGGTTGCATTGGCTGATTCTGCTGATACAAGAAAAAAATATTTTTAAAATATATTTTATTATTAAAATAAAGAAAAAATTATATGTAAAAATAGCTAAAATGGTCATCTACAGTAACTTCAGCCAATACAGCCAGAAAAGTAACTCCAACCTCACTTTTTCGGCTTATTACACAATTCAACGCGCGAAAGCAAAATTTACGTGTTTGGTAAAAAAGTTGGCTGATAAGCCTGATAAGCCGAATATGAGGGTTGCCAAACGGCCTCTAAATTTATCTGATATTAATTTTTGTATGCTTTGGTGTTATAAATTACATGAATATGATAATATGATATATCAATATTAAGGGAGTGCTTGGAAAATTTATAAAATGTACTTTCCACCTTTTGCATTTAAAATCTAAAATGAGTGTTTTCAAGTGGCGGTTTCTGCTTGAATTAAGAATTTAAAAACTAAAAACTGACAGTAGGTGGAAAAGTGCTTTAAACGGCTCTTCACTTTTTCTATTATACAAAAAACATTTTTATCAAACACTACTCTATGTTGTAAAACCGGACCGGAGAGCGAACCGGAGCGATGGCCGGGTCAAGGGTCAATCTGGACCCGGCGGGTCAGCCCGGTCAATGCCTGGAAAACCCGGTCAACACACACACATATAATATTTAATATTTACACACACACACACACACATATATATATGTATGTATGTATGTATACATATATAATATTAAATTTTATAGGTAGAAAATGTTATTCCTTCATAAATTAATAATGATGATACAATATAATTCAATTAAGAAATCATTATGTTAGAGTTAGTTTTAAAAAATTAAAATAGATTTGGTTGTAGATGGATAAAATATATAGATATGACATCAATTATAAAATATTAAAAATATAATAGATATATATTTTCACATATAATTGAAATATGAAATATAATACGGAGCATACATAATGGGAAGTATCATATAAGCATGAGTGTATATGCCTTATTATTGTTATTATGAATTGTTTAGTTAACTACTACCTCCGTCCCAAAATTATCCCAAAATGATGGTCCTGTATTTTCTTTTTGGGATGTCCCAAAATGATGGTCCTGTTTCCCTTTTTGGAAAGAAATATGTGGTCCATATCATTTCACTTTATTATATTCAAATTTCAATCACAACTTTTACCTTTTCAATCACTTTATTAAAAAATGTGCCCAAAAGAAATGAGACCATCAAATTGGGATGAAGGGAGTAATAGTTAATGCTTTATATATACTCCGTAGCTACGTATTTTACCAACAAGTGAAGCTTGTTGAGTGGAATGGAAGCCGAAACTCCTCCCCAGCTATGCAAGCTCGAATCCTGCATTCATCATTTTATCCCATTATCCGGGTTTTTGAAAAAAATTGGGTTTCTTCAGTTCTGGGTGCGGGCCGGTTCTACCCGGGGCCCAAAATGATGGTCCTGTTTCCCTTTTTTGAAAGAAATATATGATCCATATCATTTCACTTTATTATACTCAAATCTCAATCACAACTTTTACCTTTTCAACCACTTTATTAAAACGTGTGCCCAAAAGAAATGAGAGCATCAAATTAGGACGGAGGGAGTAATAGTTAATGCTTAATATATACTCCGTAGCTACGTATTTTACCAACAAGTGAAGCTGGTTGAGTGGAATGGAAGCCGAAACTCCTCCCAACGATGCAAGCTCGAATCCTGCATTCACCATTTTATCCCATTATCCGGGTTTTTGAAAAAAAACTGGGTTCCTTCGGTTCCGAGTCTGGTCCGGTTCTTTAAACATAGACACTACTAACTTTTATTTTTCAAAAAACATTGTTTTTCAAATATTATCAGCTTTTAGTATTGAGCATTTTTTCTAAAATCATTTTAAAAAAACATTTCTAAAATAGAAGCAAACACAAACACTCTTTAAATATATTTTCATCTAAGAGCTCCATAGTCCTAAAATATATTTTCGTCTAGGACCTCCATAGTCCTAAAGACGCCCTGTTGTGGAGGTGTCCATCAAGGAGTAGGAAAATAGGTGAGGCGTAGACAAGTCATCAAGGTTGACTTTGACCTTTTCCACAAACATGCACTAGCTACCAAGTACCAAGTCCTGAGTGGAATCGATTGCCAAACATATTACGCAATTACCTTATTTTCATCTGTAACATTAAGATGGTTCTTCCTCCCAGGCTGCTTGTTCTTATTTCTAAAAGAGAAAAGATGGGGTTTCCTACATGGCTGTTTGTTCTTATTTCTGCATGCGTGATCACATGTTACTTAAAGTCTGTATCAGGAGAAACGAGGTGCATAGAGCGGGAGAGGGAGGCACTTCTAAAGTTGAAGGAAGGCTTCACAGATAAGGATGGCAGTATGTTGTCAACGTGGGGAAGTGAGGGCGACAAAAGGGAATGTTGCCAATGGGAGCACGTTGTGTGTGACAACATCACAGGTCAAGTGACTGCCCTCCAACTTGGGGGTGGTTACAGGTTTCTAACGGAAGACGATTATTATAGCTACAAATTGGGAGGCATGATTAGTTCTGCCTTGCTCGAATTGCATCATTTGAATCATTTAGATCTGCGTTCCAATGATTTTGGAGGGACTAGAATTCCCGAATTCATCGGCTCCATTGCAGCCTTACAACTGTTGGATCTCAGTTATTCCAACTTTTCTGGGGTGGTTCCTCCTCAACTAGGGAACCTTACGCAGTTGCACACACTCGACCTTGGAGGCAACCCTGGCATTCGGTCGGGAAACCTGTATTGGCTTTCTCATCTATCATCGTTGTCTCATCTTAATTTGGATCACATGAACACAAGCGAAGATGCCAACTGGCTTTGGCTACACCATGTGCTAAGCCTTCCCTCTCTTCATACATTGTCCATGGCAAGTTGTGGGATCACAGACTTCACATTCGACCGAGGTCTCTCCCATGTCAACTCTTCGACCTCATCATTGATTTCTTCCATTAATCTCTCATCAAACAACCTCACTTCTTCCACCACATTACAATGGTTGTTCTTAAACACAAGTGCAAGTCTTGCTCATATAGACCTGTCAGGAAATCAGTTTAGTGGTCCAATCCCAGATGCGTTCGAGAAGCTGGTTTTTCTAGAGACTCTTGATCTCCGTGACAACATGTTTGAAGGACGGATCCCAAAGTCTCTAGGGAACTTAAGTTTGGTAGACTTGGACCTGTCCCATAATGCCATGGGGGGACCTCTTGAGGAATTATTCGCTCCAGCCTGCAGCAAACTGATGGCATCACTGTATTTTTTACATTTATCGCATAATAACTTCACAGGGTCAGTGCTAAACATAAGGAAGTTTCCGGCATTGACGCAGTTGTTCCTCAACAACAATAAACTCACAACCATAGGGACTCCCACCGTCGGTCTTTCCAAGCTTCAATACCTTGATGTTTCGCATAATTCATTACAAGGAACAGTCTCGGAAACCTACTTCATTGGCCTTAGCAGCTTAAGATACCTATATTTATCATTTAATAGATTGAAGTTGGAGTTCAGCAAAAACTGGATCCCGTCTTTCAAGTTGAGTGTTATAGACTTAGCAAACTGCAAAATCGGCCCTTCTTTCCCTGAATGGCTTCAGACACAAAGGGGGTATGTTGATAATCTGGACATTTCTAATGCTGGTATATCTGATGAAGCGCCTCAATGGCTATGGAATATGTCTCTGAGATCCTTGAACCTGTCCCATAATCAGATTACTGGCACAATCCCGGATCTGTCGTCCACTTCCATCAGGATTGTTGATGCTAGTAATAATAACTTATCAGGGACTGTACCATCAATTGGTCCGCTCATTTGGATTTTTCAACTCTCCCAAAATATGTTTTCCGGGACCATTGCGTCCTTATGCCGGTATGCCTATTGCAGGATTTCATGGCTTGACCTCTCTAATAACCAGTTGACAGGAACGCTCCCCAGCGACTTTAGGAACATGAACGCGTTGGAGATTCTCAATGTGAATTACAACAACCTTTCTGGTGAAATACACTCTCTGGGCTCTCTATCAAAGCTTAAAACGTTACACTTGCGTGCAAATGGCTTCTTCGGGGAGTTACCTTCGACTCTGCAGGGATGTCCACTTCTGCAACAGATTGACATTGGGGGGAACAAATTAACAGGAGCAATTCCACCATGGTTGGGGGAAAAGTATACAGACTTGGCATTTCTAAGCCTGCGTCAAAACAGATTTTACGGTGGTATTCCTCCAGAAATATGTGACCTCACTCAGATTCAAGTGTTGGATCTTTCTAGAAACAATTTGATAGGAAAGATTCCGGAATGCTTTGACAGATTTACTGCACTGGTTGACAAGAACAAAACAACTACCACCAGGATTTATGTCCCGATCGTAGCTACTGAAGGTTACATTGACTATGGATTTGTTCAGTGGAAAGGACAAGAGTCAATGTACACAAATACTCTAGGACTCCTTAAACTTATTGATCTTTCGAGCAATCGACTAATCGGAAGCATACCCGAATCGTTCTCAAGACTGAAAGGATTAATTTCCTTGAACCTGTCGAGAAATAGTTTGACAGGGAGAATCATTCGAGGCATTGGTAACATGGATATGCTCGAAGCTGTTGATCTATCAAGAAACCAACTCTCAGGTGAAATACCACTTGGCTTGGGACAATTACATTTTCTGGCAGTTCTTGTCTTGGTCAATAATAATTTGACTGGAGAAATCCCGCCCACTCCTACACTACAAGGCTTTGATCCATCTTTTTATGCTGGGAATGTTGGGCTTTGTGGGCTTCCTCTATTGCTGTGCCCTCAAGATAGCCTTGCACCGTCATCCCACAATAACAACGAAGAAACAGATGATGGCCTGTCTTTTATGCAAGACTTTGCCATATCAATGGCGTTCGGGTTCATTTTTGGATTCTGGGCAGTTGTTGGTCCTTTGTTACTCAAGAGATCTTGGAGAATAGCATTCTTTAATTTTTGGAATGTTGTAGGAGATTGGTTGTATGTAACTATAGCTGTGTTCTTCAAAAACATTACACGAGGTCGTTAACTTTATATGAGTACACATTACTTGTTCCAGTTTCTTTTGGTAGAAGTTTTTTATTACTTGCTCTACTTTTCCTTTTTGAGGATTTTATATGTATCAAAATGCAGAATGTATGAAAGGACATGATTGCTCTTAGTTTTCTATCTTCTCTCTTCTACTTTCTTCAATTTTCTTCTTAGACAACTCACTATCTCTAAAAATTTATTCCTAATGTGTTCATGTTTATTTTGTAAAACAGATTTTATGTTTTTTTTTGTTTTCCAATTAATCGTTTAGCTGTACCGGAATTTCAGTTATCTGAAAACCAATTAACCCACCGTAGGTGGGAGCCTTTGCGGCACTGGGGTAAATGAAAATGATAATGATGAAAAACGAATTAACCGAAGGTAATGATATACATAATCTATAAAGATCCAAATGCTAGAAAACACAGGAAGGGTTGGTTTGGATGGAAGGTTTTGGAGGTGAACGTTTTAATGAGGCTCAGTTTCCATAATACTGTGAACTTAGCAACAAGTCTTCTTTGCAACAGACTCTATGAAAGAAGATATGACTGTACAAAAAGAAAAACAGGTAGGTATTCTTCAATTTCAGTCACAAACTGAAGTATTCAACCAGAGACAGATTAGAAATAACAATTACAGTAACGATACTGCAGTCGAAAGACTCATAATGATCCAAGAACCGAGTGGGAAAAGTAACCATCTAATTGCTTTAGAAAACCCTAATTTCCACATCTGTTGGCTTCCATGCCACCAAGAAATTACCACTGGAAAGGTTTTTTTAGCAGCAAACATATACTCTGTGGAGCTTCTTGTTATGATAAAGAGATTAGTTTGATGGAAATTCAGTGAATATACATGCGTGATGAGAGTCATGGAGAAGATGACCATTGTATTCAGCCAAAATCGAGTGATCGCGGATTCATAGAAGTGTAAGAATGAGGTTTTATTTTAAGTTTATTATTGCAAGGATAACGTGCGAATCAGAATTTGGTTTTCCAAAGTTATGAGAAATAATAGTCCCACACCGGATGCTGAGAGAGGTGGGAGGGGAACGATGCAAAATAAAAAGAGAAGGCAGCCTTAGGAAGAAAGCATCTTTGCGCTTGGGGCAATGACGCAGCTAGTGAGGTAATAACCGAGGCGCGTCTATTGCTGGTTGAAAACTATTTCCAAACCCCCTCTTTGGCTTAGGTTCACCTTAAGCCTTAGAGAATTTTTGGAAGGGTTTCTTTTATTAGAAACCCTACAAAACTATAAATTAAAATCTTATTACTTTTGTCTATTGAAACTTTAACTATTCTGAAATAGTCACATAAGGTCATGTATTCAAAATATAATTAAAATTCCTAATAATCACTTTCCCTCTGTCCTATTGAACTTTGTCAATTTTTCTTTTTTTGTTTATTTCAAAAAACTTTGTCGCTTTCCTATTAAAGTAAGAGAAAATGGAAACTAATAATCCAACCTTTTAGCGTTTTTCTTACAATAGTCTCATCTTTTCATTATTAATGAATAATCCAACCTTTGCACTCTATCTTCATTCACTAGTCCCTAACCGATTTATGACCTGTTATTCAAAGTTATTTTCTTATCTTTGCAAAACATTATGTGATCATAAGGTGAGAATTATGGTATAATGTTTTACAAAGATAAGAAAATAACTTGGAATAATATGCCATAAATCGGTCAAGGACCAATGAATGAAGATGAGTTACAAAGGTTGGATTATTCATGAATAATCAAAAGGTGAGACTATTGTAAGAAGACCGCTAAAAGGTTGGATTATTAGTTTTCATTTTCCCTTAAAGTAACTAATTTGTGCTTTTGCACATTTCTCTCTACTTTGCACAAATCTCGTCAGAATTAATTTTGACGGAAACACAGTGATTATTACTAGATGTGTAATAATATAGTGCAGTAATGTCGTGCAGTAACGACAATATAAAGAGCAGTAATTTTAATAGGACCAAATTAGTGCAAATTGCGCATATTTTAAATAAGGGTGTTTTGGTCATTCAACATTTAAATTAGATTTACGGTCATAGAAAAGTCCAAAAACTAATTAGGTCGTAGATTGAGAAACTCATTGAGTTTTAGTCATATCCTATGAAATTTCCAATATGAAAATAATGTATTAGTAAACATTATAAAAATTTAATACTTTGTAAATTCACATTAATAGAAATTTAGTAACATTTTATACATAATAATTTGATTAAATATATTAGTATAAAATATTGGTCAAGGTAAGATGTGTGAATAGTGCAAAAAACTCAATGTTGCAACTATTAAAGAACGGATGAAGTATTATACTTTGTCACACTCAATTCTATTTTCTCTACAACCATTCATTACTCAATGGTTCTACTATTGTTCTCCTAAATATCGTGTTGAATCCTATTAGTAAATATATAGATTTACAAAGTCAATTTTCTTGGTAAACATGTTTTCAAATTATTTGCTTGTTTAGCATATCATAAAACTTTTAATGTAATTTCTCAATAGCGTTTGTGCGGTCTTTCCCTCAAGATTTATTTTTTGCAGGTTCTTCTTCAACTGCTTAACACGGAAAGAAGAAATCATGGAGTCCATTGCTAACTAATATGACACTTGGCTACATGGCGACTTCTCCTACACTTTCGATTACTCAGTAGTAGAGCATGTTATGAATAAAGAGAAAGGAGAGAAAGAAGATGCAGTATTGTCAGTTCGTCCCCCTCCCGACCGCCGCCTTGGAGGAATTTTGTGATTAAGATTTGGAAGATGTTGTTTCAAGTTTGGATTTGTTTTAATAATCTTGCTCTTGTTTTTATTTTCCGGTTCGTATTGAATGTTGTTTTAGTTGTCTTCTTTATTTCCACTAGCAGAACTCTAGAGTTTAGGTTGAGTGATAAAAGGTCTATTATATTGCATCTGACATTGGCTCAATTAAGTCCATTATATGATCAACGGGTCATATTGCTTGTTTGGAGGTGATAGGCCCTGAGTTTGGTTTGAGGGCAAACGGTCGGAAAGAGACTTTTAGTCTTTTTGTATCTTGTCTGAATTCTGATTATTCAATATAAGCTAAGTCACTTTCTTCCAAAAAAATGTAATTTCTCAATAAGCTTATTAAAAGTGATATAACTATCCGCAAATAATTGTAATTCAATTCCAGAGAAATACTTTATAAGTATTTCTTTTTATGAAAACAATGACTTACAATTTTTTCATTTAAACAATAATTTTTAGTTTTCTAGTTTGGCCTAGAGATATCGGAGTATCTTATACCTCCTAAATTTTATTTAAAAGAAACTCTTATTTAGCAAGATAGAACGATAGATCTTACTTTTTGAAAAATGACATATTTTGGGCCAATTGTACTAAAGGGCAACATGGTCGACCGTTCTAATCCAACCCTTTGCTCATACATATGTATATGTTCACATGATGTATTCACATGTTTATTAGTGTTGAGGTTAAGCATCAGAATAAACAAGAGCAACTAAAAACACGTTATTTGTGTGTGCATGATTCAAATCCACAACGATGAAAGTCATAAGACTTTTTTATCTAATCAAAGCCAATCATCACCTACTTATCACCTCACCATGTACATGGACAATAAGAAAGCTATAGGAAGCCATTAGTAGAGCTTGGAAGCTATAAGAGTGATTCTAGAGGATGGAGTATGGGGGAAGAGAAAAAGAGATCATTCATACGATAGGAGAAAATTAAGGCATTTCCATTTTAATGGGCCATAAATGGGCCCAAATAAATGCTACAAATCGTCCTAGCTCTAAGATTTTATTTGTTATCATTGAGCTTGAATTCCTTGAAGGCATTTGAGCTTACATAGTGGGTTCCTAAGAAAATATCAAAAGGATCCATTATCATAACTAGTAAGACCATTTGGAGTGGTTTGGAATCTAAAAACTTAAATATGAAATCTCTTGATATGAAAATAGTGTATAGACTCTGTCAATAATGTTTTCCCCGCATTCCAACACTGCCAATTAGATACACTTTACAGTTTTTTTGCATATCAATTTGATAAAACATTAATTAAGTTATAATAAGTAATAATTTTCTTTGATTTTATTTTTGAAGAGTTACAAAATTAATATATACGCATTTCGATGTTAAAAATAAAAAATATCATTAATTTTTTTTAATATTTTCACTTTTCATAAAAAAAGTAAAACGAGTTCATGTAATATTCAGTTATTTGTGGAAACAATGTGAATTAAAATTTTGTGTTTCGTGTTTGTTTAGGACTAAACAACTCTCTAGCCGTAGAAACTTCATTTTTTTAAATATATATATATATATATATATATATATATATATAAATTTAATGGGCCAATCATCACCTATTGATACACACACACACAATATTGATGTCATATGAAAGATCGTAAATATTTTATGAATTTTAATATATTTTTCCAAAAAAATGGAAAATAAACAAAATAATTATATAGTCTTTTTAAGAAAGAGTGTTTTTTATGCAGATATGACGTTAGCATGACGTCAGCCGCGTACTAGCAGCCACACACAACCCTTTCTTCCCCTTTTTTCTTATACTTTTGGACCGTCTAAATTCCTCTATGTTTGAACTCTTCCACGCCCCTTTCCATTTTAAACCCCATTTTACTACATCAATGTAAGCAAATAGAAGTCCAAAAGCTCCACATTTAGCTTTTTGAACTCCTAAAACCTTCCACTACAAATGGTCTAACAATGAATAGTTTGGTGAGTAAAATATAATTTAATTATCTATTACTCACATTTTGTAGTAACAATTTAAATTATTTATTTAAGTACCACAAAAATGCGAACTGAGCAATGGAAAATGGGAAACCTCGAGAAACATGATTTCCAAACATTATAGGATGCAAAATGTGGGGAAACAAGTAAATATAAAAAATGAGGATATATTTATAATTATGTTGTCATACATATACAAGTTTTTCATTTACACACAAATATTTTGGTCAGGAATTTCCTGATGGGAGCTCCATCCGGCCCCCTCAAATTGAGATGCTTCCGGGTGAATGTTTTTATAAAA